>PISX010023190.1:0-30325 GCA_004024625.1 Mellivora capensis
GCAGTGGCTGAGAGGGAAGGCTCGGTGTTTTCCCCGCACTGGGTAAACAAAGCAGAAACTTGCCTGGCCACTGATTCTCGATCTTGGAGCTGGGAAGGCTCAGCCGCGGCCCTACTCATCGGTCCACCGGTCGATGATCCTACACGCGCCAACAACTCCAGATATTTATTTGTCCGCAATCCTGCCTGTATTTTCCAGGGGGTACAGGTCTAGGCAGCATTCATTAGAAAGGCAGACCGATGAGCACCCACTGGCCTGCAAGCATGCCAGTCACGTGGCCGCCTTTGGCCTTCTCTCCAGTTCTCCTGAGGCCTGGATAGCCCTTCCCCAGACACCTGCGGGGCTCACTTCTGACCACCTTCTTTTCAGTGGGCTTTGAAAACAACAGGTTGTATTTGCCCCAGGCACAGCCGGGCCAGTCAAGGGACACGCAGCCCTAGGGTCAAGGGTAGGAATGCTTGCTTAAATTACTAACGTAAGGAATAGAGGTATTTTGCCGAATCCAAACCTCCTGAGATGGAAAAGACCTCCAGGGCACAAAGTGGTCACCTGCTAGTATGACCTCATGGGCCTCCAATCAACAGTGTCCGCCTTCTCAGGAGAACCCCTCCCCGAATTTTGCCCCTAAAAGCCCCCATTTGCAAGCCATCGAGGATTCTGGACTTCTCAGCATGGGCGGCCTGCTCTCCCGGGTAGCGCCACTCCAGTAAACCAGCTGGCTCTCTGCTCTGCAAAGGCTCGGAGTCCATTTTTACCGGCTTGCTGCATATCTGGTGGGCAAACTCTCCCTTGGTTCGGCTACATTTTGATGCAGATATGCTCATTCTCCCCGCAGGCTGGGGCCGTAAGAACTAGACAACCAAAGGTCCAACTGCAGGTCAGTGAATTCCAAAGAGTATTCGGTGGCATGAAAGAAAGGCACCGACAAAGGGAAAAAGTTAACACGGGTTTCCGTACTACAGTATGATTTCAACTACGCTTTTCAACGATGTGGCTAAACCATGCGGGGCCACACACCAAGGCGGGCTGGCCGGGGCTGCTTTTCCGCGGTGACAAGGTTCTATGCCGCTTTGGTCAAAAGTCAGGTTTTGAACAAGGGCTTTGATGGGCTCGTGACCTGCGCGCACCGCGGACTCGCTCTACCTCCTGCAAACGCGCGCGCGAGGGAGAGCGGAGCGGGGCTGCGCGCGTTCCCGGGCCCGCGCAGTGCACGTACCTGTCCGCCGTCCGGAGCCTGCGTTCTCCCCGCGCGGAGACGGCCCGCCGACCCGGGGACTGTCGGGGCGGGCGGGGAGGAGGCGCCTCCCGCCGGGACGGAAGTGGACGCGCTGACGGAGGGCGGCGGATCCCTGCGGGCCAGTGGCTGCCCCGGATTCCCAGCCTCCCGGGAAGGCCGGGCGGGAGGGAGAGGGGAGGGGCAGGGGAGGGGAGGTCTGGAGAGCACGGGGCGGGTGGGGGAGGGGAGAAGGGAGGGGCGAGGAGAGGAGGAGGCCGGGAGGCGGGAGGCAGGCCCGAAGCGGGAAGACGCCCGGCCGGTGGAATTTGCATGAGTGCCGGCCTCTTAGGACCTGGGGTTTCCCTGTTGTAAATCTGGATTTGGCCATTTTTTTTTAAATAATTTGTTACATAGTTCCATATTCATAGTTGTCCCCCACTTCGTGCTTTGGTCACCGAAAAGTGTCATAACCAATTCCGTTGGCTGCAAATGTTGAGAGGAAGAAACGCGGATCAGGAAAATCAGTGACAGTGGAGAAAAGCGGGGCAGCTTCCTGAGGCCGCAAGAAGTTAACCCCAGGTCTTGGGACCCCAGAGGGAACCTTATTAATTTAGGTGCTTCTAATCGGAAAATGCGTGAATCCAGACTGAGGATGACTTTTTCCTTCAGGGATCTTTCATGCAGAAAGAGGGCAAATCAGTAAGATAGAAGGACCACGAGAGGAAGGTTTGTGAGGGAGACAGCTGGACTGTTCAAGGGTAGTCTTCAGGCAAAGGTAGAATCATGATGCTCGCACACGTGTAAAAATGACCCGTGTTAAAGGTTTTACTAATGAGAGATCCAGGCAGATGTTAGAACGAGTTCAGAGGCGCAGGGATGGCTCAGCCGCTTAAACGTGGGGCTCTTGATTTCAGCTCAGGTCTTGATCTCAAGGTTGTAAGATCAAGCCCTGACCAGTTTCACAAGCCTGGAGCCTGTTTGAGATTCTCTCTCCCTCTGCCCCTCCCCGGGCTCACATGCACTTTCTCTCTCTCTCTCTCTCAGATAAATAAATAAAATCTTAAAAAAAAAAAAATGTTTTAAAAGAACAGCTCAAAAGAAACCCCCCCCAAAAAAATCACACATTTGCATTTATAAAGAGTAAAAAATTGTTGAAAGTATAGAAGGAGGCAAACTGGCTTTCTTCCAGGGGATGGGAAAGGAGGGCGGATGACACAGGACAGTCTTGGTGTCTACCATTTACGTGCAGGTGTCTCCAAGACATTGAAAGATGAGAATCAAAAAAATAAAAAATGAAAAAAAGAAAGATGAGAATCAGCCTGGAAGACATCCTCTAGACAAGCCTAATTTTCCATCAATACACAAAATTGTTTCTATAAGACTGTTTTGAACCACCTTCCAGCATCTTGGAAGTACCATTGACATAGAAAGACCAGATACGAATAAGGACATGTCATTTTTCTCTATTTGCTAATTTGGCTCCCTAAGCGTTATTACTAACTTCTGATTTAATAACACAGTGGTTAACGCACGGGAGTTCATAATCTCAAGACTGTATGCCTTGCTGCAGTTTGCTAGCTCAGTGTTAAATCTACTTAAAAAAAAAAAGTTGCCTCCCCATCAATCTCAATTTGCAAAACGTGCTGTAGATTCAAATGTTATAAGGCAGCCCTTTATTACAAAATACACCTCTGCCACAGTATTCAAAAGCAATTAATTCCTAGCATTTTCCCACCTTGTTTCCTAAAAGGATCTAGCAGATCCTTCCTATGGTTTTACTCATTTAACTTGTACCTTTCACTAGAGCCCAGCTGGACTCCTTCCTGCCCTGCCCTCTCCTTCCTGCAGCTTTCCCACCTTGGGGAGAAGGCAGCCCTCTCCCTTACTATTTATACAAATCACCTTCAGCTTTTCGAATTCTTCTCCATGAAGCTTGCTTGAGTGCTACAACTCTTTTTTTTTTTTTTTTTTTTGAAGATTTTATTTATTTATTTGAAGGCGAGAGTGAGCAAGAGAGAACACGACCGGGGAGGAGCAGCAGAGGGAGAGGGAGAGGGAGAAGCAGACTCCCTGCTGAGTGGGGAGCTTGACGTGGGCTCCATCCCAGGACCACGAGATCATGATCTGAGCCAAAGGCAGAGCTTAACCCACTGAGCCACCTGGGCTACAACTCTTTTGCAATTCCCTCATCTACATTCCTAAAGAACTATTCCTTTGGCATTTTGTACTATAAACATGGTCACTGGGGAAGTATCATGTTCTCGTGGAAGAAAGCCTTGTTTACACAAATGTAGTGACCTGAGGTTTCCCAGAGCAGACGCTATGAGTATTCTACTCTTAAAACACTAGAGCTCAATGAAGAATGCTTCCCATTCCTGTCAATTTTCCTTAACCCACAGACATGTTCTTTCTCTTTGGACTTGGTTTCCTTAACTATAAAATGAGGGATGACACCAGAAATGGTTCCCAAATTTTAGCCTCCAAATCCCCTGGAGGGCTTGGGAAACCAGAGGGCAGGGCCCCAGCCAGAGCCTCTGATCCAGAGGGGTCCAGAATGGACCTTAGGAATTTGCCCGTCCAACAAGATTTTGGGTGATGACACTGACATTCCTGGTCCAAAGACCACACTTTGAGAACCAAGACCAGAATTAGGGACTAGCGAACCCACTTAACTGATCATCAAAACCACTTAGGAAACTTGCAAAGGAAATTCGGATGTCCTGGGCTCGGACCTCCTGAGCCAGAATCTTCTGAAGTGACACAGGGAGAATTCATATTTGAAAAAAGCTTCCCTGATGACCCTTATAATGGACAGAATTTAGGACCTGATTGAACTACATAATCTGTACAAGTCATGTTGCTGTCGACCTTCCATGAACTTATATCCTGCGTTCAGCAAGAAAAGCCCAGCTGAAGGAGGACAGGTGCAACTCCCAGGCTGGAATATACCTTGTAGCTCAATCAAACTGGAAACATGCAAGAAAAGGGATTTCTGGGGAAAGGGGCTGAGTCTAGCCAAGAGGACGCACTCCCAGCCCATCTCACCATGGTGGGCACTCTTCCCGTCCTCCCCATTGTTATCCGCTGGGGATACACTGATTTATCATCAAACAGATCCCTTTATATCCCAGTCTGAAATGTCTGTAATCAAATTATTTTACTGCCTTGGAATTTCTCCAAAGTAATGGGTAGGTGTTTGTGGTTTTTTTTCCACATCTGAATAATTACTCAATTATCACCAATAAGCCACCAAAGTGTTATTACCAAGAACACACTGAGGGGCAACCTTACACATAAATTTTTGTTTCTATCCTGAAATGTGCAAATTTCTCACAACACCCAAGACGGCAGTTTTTCAGATTCCCCAATTTTAGTTCCAAATTCCTCTGGAAAATTCATCACACAAGTTAACATTTAACCCAGGCTCTTAAAAAGTGTTTAAAGTTACATTCTTACAGAAATACTTTGTGTCCGTGGACACTAGGATTTCACCGAGTTCCTAAATAGGCGGAAGAACTATGACTCAGCAGACACAGCAGGTTATCTTTCCAAAGTTGTTTGCGTTTTCCCTATGAAATGAAGAACTAAAGTCCAGGGACTGAATGAGCCCAAGCTGAATTAACAAACGGGGCAAAGGCAAAGCTCAGCAAGACTGCTGGCTCTGCAGTGATTAACACTGACCTTGAAGGCAAGGTCATGAAAAGTATTCTGTGGAACTGTTCCTCCCAAGAAATTTTGGAACACCATCAGAAAAAGTGCTGGTGTGTTTCAGAACATCTCGAAATAATACCTGAGGGAGAACATATTCCAGCTCATCTGTTACCACTTATGGGGCCACGCTGCTGACTCAGTTCCCACCCCCGACCCCGCAGCCTCTCGTGCAGCTGGAGGTAGCCAGCTGGAAGAGCGTCGTGTCTTGTGTGCAAGGCAGGCACTGCCGGTGAAGACAGGTCAGAAAGCTGAGTGGAAAAGAAAGCAACTGGCTTCTAGAGGCTTCTTCTGCCAGTCGGCCATCTTGTCACTTTCATCAATCTCTTTTTTTTGCCCAAGTATGTAAGTTACGGGCAACATGACATTTTGCCCCTCAGAAAAATGTGTGGTAGTCAGCCTCCAAGATGACCCATAATGTGCTCCTTCTTCTGGGAATTCACACCCTCGTGCAGGCTCCTCCCACAAATGGCGGGGCAGAGAACACAGAAGCAGTGTGTCTCTTCCGGTGTTAGGTTATAAAAGATGGCTTCCATCTTGCATTCTCTCTCGTGCACTTTCAGATCGCTTTCTCTGGGCGAAGTCAGCAGCCATGTCATGAGTAGCGCTGTGGAGAGGCCCATAGAGCGAGGATGGTCCCTGATCTATAGCCACATGCATGGACCATTGTGGACATGGGTCCCCCCGCTCCTGTCCAGTTTCAGGTGACCACAACCCCAGCCAGCATCTTGATGGCAACCTCCCGAGAGACCGCGTACCAGAGTCCGCTGGCTGAGCCGCTCCCGGACTCCTGACCCTCACACACAGCAGAATAATCATTTCTAGTGTTTCAAGTTGATAAGCTCGAGGCTAAATTGTTACAAAGCAGTAAATAGTTCATACATACTTTTTTAAACTATTGCCCCACATTTGTTTTGGGGGCTTCCATCGTTTTTTGTTCTGTGTACCCATATCACGTTCTTTAGTGATCATAGTTTTTTGGTGGATACTCAAGTTCTTCTCTCCATCTTCAACATCATCTTGGCTCTTTCTGACCCTTTACTTTGCTATATTAATTCTGGGATCTTAGTGTCAGCTTCCATGAAAAATACCTAACAGGATTTTAATTAACCTTTTCATTAAAATGGCACTGATATGTTAATAAGTGATTTGCGTGATTCCTGAGTGTTTTCCCGTGTACAGAACAGACGCTTGTCCTGGGTCCAGAGCCTTGGTTGAGCTTCAGTGAAAGGGCCGTTCGGGGGTAGGTGCCCCAGAGAAGAGAAACCCCGCTGGACAGGGCCGGAGATGAAATCAGGCCAATTTTTCTTTCCCCGTCTAATGGGTCAGTTGCAATTCCTTTTTTTTTTTTTTAACATTTTATTTATTTATTTGACAGAGATCACAAGTAGGCAGAGAGGCAGGCAGAGAGAGAGGGAGGAAGCAGGCTCCCCGCTGAGCAGAGAGCCCGATGCGGAACTCGATCCCAGGACCCTGAGATCATGACCTGAGCCGAAGGCAGAGGCTTTAACCCACTGAGCCACCCAGGCCCTTCTGCAATTCTTAAAACCCTTTCTTTGAAATGGCCTCTTCTCAACCTTTAGTTGTGGGGTTTGTTCTGCCGTTTTCAGGTTGATTTCTGGGGTATTTGGGATGATTTCAGAGTGATCTAGTTGTAGTGTGAAGCAGCGAGCCCGGGGTCCTCCTGCTCTGCCGCCACCATGCCCGCACACTCCCCGCATTGTATCACACACCTGCAAGGAGGAAGCTGCTGTTTCCAAACCCTACAACGTGGGAGCCGCCTGGGGCAGCCGGCTTTGCTGAGAGTGCTAGAGGGAGCCTGAGGGGCCTTGAAGAAGCTGTTTCTAGGAAAGCCATGGTGCCTAAAGGTTCAGGGAAGAGCTTGCAGGAGAGAGAGGTAACTGTTTCTAGAACCCGGAGAGAGAGGGCCTGGCTTTGCTGCTGCTGTAGACATGTGGACGGAAGGAAACGCACCTGCGGACTCACAATCTAGTTAAGGAGATTTCGAACCCGAGTCCTGAAGTGCTTCCTGGTCTCTTCTCATGGCTTCCAGTAAGACGCAAGAGAAGAGGGATGAGTAAAAATCGAGAGGAGCTATGACTGGATGGTTTTGAAAATTCTCAGCCTTCCCAGATGGTGAATTACACTAGAAGTAAAGAATGGCTTCCAAGGCAGGGCCCGGCCAGAAACACTGTGGTCCAGAGAGAAATCGGAGAGCAAGCCTGTCAAACCACTCTGAAGAGATTTCAGGAAGATGGAAGGTCGGAGGGACCCCAGAATACCCTTCTCAGACAACAGGCCCTTTAAAGAGATTAAAGGTGTACCTCGTACTGCGGTCAGAATGCTGTGTCCCCTCCAAATCCATGTTTGGAAATTCTAATCCCTAGGGCAGGGATGTTAGGAGGATGCTGGGGTGATGAGGTCATGAGGGTAGAGCCCTCAGAATGGGGTTAGAGTCCTTACGAAAGAGACCCCACAGGGGCACCTGGGTGGCTCGGTGGGTTGAAGCCTCTGCCTTCGGCTCAGGTCATGATCTCAGGGTCCTGGGATCAAGCCCCACATCGGGCTCTCTGCTCGGCGGGGAGCCTGCTTCTTCCTCTCTCTCTGCCTGCCTCTCTGCCTACTTGAGATCTCTGTCTGTCAAATAAATAAATAAAATCTTTAAAAAAAAAAAAAAGAGAGACCCCACAGAGCTGCCCGGCCTCAGCCACCTGGTGAAGAGAAACCTGCACCCTGGACGAGGGTCCACATGGACCCCCATGGCCACACTGACGCCCTGATCTCAGACTTCCAGAACCTCGAGATAAACTGCCCAGTGTGCGGTGTTTCGCTAGAGCAGTCCGAATGCGCCAGGACGCGCACAGGCCCTGGCAAAGAGCTTCTAGGACGTGTCCCCATACGGACCCTCGGCTGTGGGCAGGAGCCCGAGATGGAGGGGGGACCCATCTCCGAGAGATTTGAGGGTGTCGTCTTTGTCTAAGGGAGCGCGTGCTCAGGAAAGCCACAGAAAATTCATAGTTTTTAAGAGAAAGACACGCACAGGAATATTGCCGGCTCAGGCTGCAGGGGCAGAGCCAGTACAAAATGCAACGGGGCCTGTGAACCCTCAGACTTCTCCTGGCAGGCGGCTGGCTGAGAATGTCCCTCGGCGGCGAACACCGGATACCTTTCACAAAAAAGGAAAGATGACTCACAGCGAGGAGCCAAACCCCAGAGGGCCGAGCCCAAAGCCTTGGGAGTCTAGCTCCTAAGCCTGGAGACACAGTTGAAGAATTGACAGTAGCCCCTGACTAGATTCTAGAATCTACACGGAGCAGCAACTTCTCCCTTGCTCTCATTTTTCTCCCTTTTTGAGCAAGAGCGTCCGGGGTGGTTTTCCTGTGTCAGTCCCACTATATATGCAGTGGGGAAGGGTGTTAGGGACCGAAAGTGTCTCCTCAGCATTCAAACGTTGAAGCCCTAACACTTCCATGGGATGGTATGTGGAGATGTAGCTTGAGGGGGAATTAGGTTTAGATGAGGCCATGAAAATGGGGTCTTCGTGATAGCATTGGTACCCGCATTGGAAAGACACCGAGAGCTAGCCCTTTCTCGCTCTCTCTGCCACGTGGAGATAGGCCAAGAAGGCGGCCAGCTCCAAGCCAGGAAGAGAGTCCTCCCCAACGCTTGACCTTCACGGTACCCTGATCTGGGACACCCCAGGCCCCAGAACTGTTGTTCAGAAGCACCGCCCCCCCCATCCATGGTATCTTGTTACAGCAGCCGGAGCTGACTAACACAGAGGGAGTGGGGGGCCGACAGCTTGTCAAGAAGAACGATGCTGGAGGAACTGTATTTAGGGAAATATAATCACACCCAGACGGGAGATACGTTGTGAGATTCTGGACATAGAGCAGCCGCTATAGTCGCATGAAACTTCCGGGCACTCCGGAAGGGGTTGGCTTAATTTGCACGTGGGAAGGATATGAGTCCTTGGTGGACTGTGGCGGTCTGCGAGCTGGCTGGCACCGTCCCCCACCTCCAGGATTCACGTGCCCCCACAGTCGCCCCATAGTTAGTCCTGCGTGACCCACAGCATACGGCAGAAATGATGACACTGCTGATGTTAACTTATTTTTATAAGTGCAGCTTACTTTTCCCTCATCCTCTTTCTCTGTTTCTCTCTGTCTCTGAGAGAAGCCAGCAGCCCTATCAAGAGGCCTACAGGGTGACTAACTGGGACTGGGGCCCAAATCAGCAAGGGGCTGAGGCTTCTTTCTAGCGCCATAGGCCTGGGCCACCGTGGGCACAGACCCTCAGCCCCAGGCGAGTTTTGGGGACCGCGGTTCTGAGCAGCATCCTGACAGTAACCCTCCTAAGAGGGCTGGATCCCAAACCACCTGGCTAAGCCCCTCCCAGATCCCGACCCCCAGAAACTGTATGAAATACTAAAAATAATTTGAAATCACTGTGTGTATTAGTCATTTGTTCCTGATACTTTGACATCTGGAGCCCTGCTGACCTTGAGAGATTGTCCTTGGCAGGGCTAGGCCAAGACAGCGCGGACCTTTCATAGGCAAACCAAGCAATCCACAGCCTACACTCCACAGTCACTTCCTTATGGGACTCTCCTAGGGCTCTCCCACTCTGGGACCCCATCTACCTGCACAGCTCCCAGGCAACTGGAGATAGCCCCAACGCCCCAGGGCCCACCAGAACAATTCCGACTAGCCAAAGTTAAACTTGCTTTCCCTGCTTTGCCAATTCTTCCTTGAAAAGCACAGTAAAGGCTCCTGCTCACATTTTCCCGTCACTCCCTCTGCCTCCTGGATGACCTTGGTGCTTCCCGGTGTGCCCCACCCCAGGCGGTGTACTCCCCTTCTTGGGGATGCGTAACAAACCAATGGGAGTCCCCCCCTGATCTGTTGACTCAGATTTAAAATACTACGTTTCAGGGGCGCCTTTGTGGCTCCGTGGGTTAAAGCCTCTGCCTTCGGCTCAGGTCATGACCCCAGGGTTCTGGGATGGAGCCCTGCATGGGCATCGGACTATCTGCTCAGCAGGGAGCCTGCTTCCCTTCCTCTCTCTCTGCCTGCCTCTCTGACTACTTGTGATCTCTGTCAAATAAATAAATAAAAATTTTAAAAAATAAAATACTACGTTTTAGGGAATTTGTTACACACGCTAGATAAATAATACACTTATCATTTTCCTTCATACCACAATGCCATGTTCACATCTAAGAAAATGAAAATTATTCCTTAATATCACCTAGGGGTGCCTGTGGCTGCCTTCAGCTCAGGTCATGATCCCATGGTCCTGGGATTGAGCCCCATATTGGGCTCCTTGCTCAGCAGAGAACCTGCCTCTTTTTCTGCCTGCTTGTGTGCTCTCTCTCTCAAATAAATAAATACTTAAATATATATATAAATAAATACTTATATATATAGTTATATTTATATATATATAAATATATAAATAAATAAGTATATATAAATATATACATATATATATATATATATATATATCAGCTAATGCCTAGATCTGCTTGTAAAGGTCCTCCATTCCCTAGAAATGCCTTTACAACTGGTTTATTGGAGAACAGGATCCAAATAAGGTCCACATATTTTATTCCATGTTAAGTCTTTCAAGTCTCTTTCAAAGTAGAATTTTCAAAAACACAAAACCACAAGTCTCTTATTAACACAAAGTAACTAGTACCAAATATTTAATTAACTCAATAATGGGGGAAGCAGCAGGATGGCTAAACTGGTTAAAAGAAACTTTCAGAGATGAAAGCATCAGAGAATGGCTTATAGGTGTTTAAAATTCTGGTTAACAACTTCCCAGGGGATAAAACCAATCATCAAAACATTTTTTATTATCTTTGCAACCAGACAAGGAACCATTTGCATCCCTACGAGACAAAATTAATCTCAATTCTGTCAGATAAGAATCATTTGCCTCTTTCAGTTTTGTGTATGTTATCCGCCCCTCACAGAATTATCAACTATCTTCATGAATCTTAAACAGTCTGAAATGAAGGTGCACCCGCCCCCAACCCCCACCCAGAGCGTTAGTGCTCCAGCATGTTGTTGAAAGGCAAGGAGAGCAAATCATGCATTTCCTATTTCCAAGTTTTGAGATTTTTTTTTCTTTCTTTCTTTCTTTTTTTTTTTATTTTTTTTTTCCTTAAGTAGGCTCTGGGTCCGGCATAGAGCCTAGGTCGGGACTTGAACTCACGACCTTGAGATCAAGACCTGAGCTGAGGACACCTGGATGGCTCAGTTGGTTAAGCGGCTGCCTTCAGCTCAGGTCATGATCCCAGCATCCTGGGATCGAGTCCCACATCGGGCTCCTTGCTCGGCGGGGAGCCTGCTTCTCCCTCTGTGTATGCCTGTGCTCGCTCTCTCTCTCTCTGACAAATAAATAAATAAAATCTTTAAAAAAAAAAAAAAAAGACCTGAGCTGAGATCAAGTCAGATGACTGACTGAGCCACCAGGTGCCTTGAGGTTTTCCTTTTTCCTTAATGCTCTTTTAATCTAGAATAGTCTCCCTGTTGGGTTGTTACCCTGTAGAAAGTTCCCACATTCTGATTTTACCTGCTTCCTTCTAAGCATACTTCAGTCGACTGTGATTTTAAAATCAACACCTCATTGTTAAGACAATACATGGCACTGAATGCATGAGATGGTTTTAGTGCCAATGAGTCATTAAACTATTACAGGATGGTGAGCTAATGTTTTATTAATTTATTCACTCTGTTGTTGACCTCAAATTCAAACACATCGGATACCCATTGGGTGCTCTAAAAATTGTGAATGTGGGTTTGTTTCAGAAGCACAATCCTGGGATCTCCTCTTGATCGTGAACCTGCTTCTGTTTCCTCCGGGAGTCCTTGGTGCCTAACAGATAGAGGCTTCCTGGTGGTTGTCTTTGAAACCCTGGCCTGCAAGTTTGAAAGGCCTCTTCTTCTCCACCCTTATTCCTTACCTCAGCGAGTCATTGAAGGTCTGGGAACTTCTTTTTTTCATAAACGACGCTGATTTTTCTCCTAGACATCAATTTCTAATCTGTTCCGCTTTCCCCGTATATCTTTAATATCCTCCTCACGGCTTCTCTACCTGGTTTAGCAGAGGGAGCACCCCACAGGAAGCCCCTGGGTTTCCTTCAGAAAGAATGTTCCCTGAAGCGAATGAGACACCCACTTGCCAGGAAAAGAAGAACATTTATCTTGCCAGATAAAAGAAGAACATTTACGTAAAGGTGAAAGTTTCATTTTCCTTATGGGCAGGCCAAGGATGACAACCAAATTCCTTCACCCGGAATTTGACCCAATTATCCTCATGTATTTACCCACTTTTAATTCTGAAAAATGTAGAAAGTATAAAAAAGTAAAGAATTAGTACAATGAACACATATGTACTCTCCACTGAGATTCAGTGCTAATATTTTGGCTCATTTTTTTTAAAGATTTTATTTATTTATTTGACAGACAGAGATCACAATAGGCAGAGAGGCAGGCAGGGGGAGGGGTGGGGAAGCAGGCTCCTCCCTGAGCGGAGAGCCTGATGTGGGGCTCGATCCCAGGATTCTGAGATCATGACCTGAGCCGAAGGCAGAGGCTTAACCCACTGAGCCACCCAGGCACCCCCAGCTCATGTGCTTTATCTCTTTTTTGTTTGTTTATTTTACCTGTTTGAAAACAAGTTGCAGACATCAAGCCATTTCACTGCCCAATACCTCCATCTGCATCTTCTAAGAATAACGACCTCCTTCCATGTCGTCACAACGCCCTTGTCACACCTATGAAAATTATCAACCATTCCCCAATCTGTGAAATACTTGTTTCACATCCCAGTTTCCCCAATTGTCCCCAGAATTACTCATATGACTTTAAAAAGAAAAAAAAAAATCCAGGAGCCAGTCAGAAATGTGATTACATTGCTTTTGGTCCCTTTGTCTCTTTTAACCTAAAATAATTTCAGTAGTGATTTTTAAATATGTCCACAAACGCTTTGATTCTCTTGACTCAAACGATGGAAATTCCTCTGGAGTGTCAGCTGTCCTCTGACTCATTTCTAACAAACAGAATGAGCAAAGTGACAGTTCATGCCTCTGAGACTGGGTCATACCTGGCTTTCTCCTTGCTCTCTCTTGCACGATCCTGTGAGCTACTGTTCATTGCTGTTTAAGTAGCTCAGCTTGGGGGTAATTTGTTACTGAGCAGGAAATAACTGATTCAGTATCCATTCAGCTTCTCTCTCTATCCCTCCTTATATCTCCTATGTGCTGGAAGTTAAGTGTAAAGGCTTAATGGGGTTTAATGCAAACATTTCTGGAAAGAGTCTTGATACATTGTTCTAAGAAGTTCACGTTCCAGTAGGTCAGGAGTTTCCTGATGGTAGGAGTCCCACTGAGAGTGGGATTATGTTTGACCCTTTAGTTCCATTACTAAAAATCTTGTGCCGTGTGATAGATTATTTTTTTTAAGATTTTATTTATTTATTTGAGAGAGAGGCAGTGAGAGAGCATGAGAGAGGAGAAGGTCAGAGGGAGAAGCAGACTCCCATGGACCTGGGAGCCCGATGCGGACTCGATCCCGGGTCTCCGGGATCATGACCTGAGCCGAAGGCAGTCGTCCAACCAACTGAGCCACCCAGGCATCCCGTGTGATAGATTATTATAGCTCAACAATCCTCTCCCACCCACCTAACCTCTGTAAGAGGAGGACCCGTCCCCACTCCACCAGCGGAAGGCTGGGCGGTGATGCTTTGGCTAATACGGGGTTCGCGCACCTGTCGCAAGCGTGCTCGCCTTTCCGGGCTCGGCCTCCTGCACTGCTGCCATCACCATGAGAAGAGCTCCTCCCTGGTGGCTGTCAACCCCTGCACCCGAGCCCCAGGATCGTCCAGCCAAGCCCAACCTCAACCCGCCGCCCTGTAGATCTGTGAAAATAAATAATTGTTATTTTCAGGTATTCATTTGGGGTTTTTTAGACAGTTTCGGGGGGGCAGTCGCTAACTGAAAGACACAGCACAATAAGACAGCTGCTACAGGTAGCCACCACCGGCCACCGGCTTTTCTCAAAGAATCAGCCTCCTTATCCACATGGATACATGCGCCTGGCAGCCAGGTTCCGATGGCAAATCTTGCCCCTCGCACCGTCGGGGATGAGAACAGGGGAGGGCGCCGGAGCTAGCCAAGTTGGCTTTGGGGTGAGCGAAGACTAGCTAGTTTCCCCGTGTGGCTAGAAGAGTAGCACGTACATACAGGAACTATGGGGTAGTCTATTCTACAAGGAGGCAGGGCAAACGTGGCGGCAGAAAACAAAAAACAATGAAGCAGACACAAAGATAAACAAGGGTCCTGCCAGCAGTCCAGGTCTTGGCTCTCATCCCTTTCTCTAGCCCAGATTCTTTCTTGACCTTCCGTTCTAGTCCTCCATATCCTTACAAGTGACTCTTTTATGAATAAGAGCGTCACGGGGTTTCCATACTTGCAACTCAAGGATCTTCATATACATGCGGAAATCTGTCTTGCCCAGGTGTGCCCCGAACACGCCTGCACTAGTTGCCTGGGACCGCCACAGCAAATACCACAAACTTGGTGCTTAAAATAACAGAAATGTCTTCTCTCACAGTTCTGGAGACCGGAAGTCTGGCCAGGCTGCTCTCCCTCTAAGGACAGAATCCTTCCCTGGTGCTCGTGGCTTCTGGAGGTTCAAGGTGGTCCAAGTCCCAGGTCTCCTTCACTCCAGTCTGCACCTGTGCCTTCGCATGGCCTCCTCTGTGGTTTTACGTTCTTCTCTCCTGCCTCCCAGAATGACAAATGTTGGATGGAGGGCCCACCCAGATTATCCAGGAAGATCTCAGCTCAAGATCCTTCACTGAATTACATCTACAAAAACTCTTTTTCTCATCATGCCACATACGCTGGGTCCAAGTATTAGAATGTGGACTTCATAGCTCATGCAGCCTTCTGTCCAGGCCTCAGCCAGTGGGACAGCCTCATACATGGGTACATGTGTGTGTGATCTACAGAATTCATTCGGAGAGCATTTTAAATATCCATGGAAGTTGTGCGTAGTCTGAAAAAAAAATAAGAGAAAGCAAGATTCCAACAAGTTTTAAATTCTTTTGTGTTGAAAGGAACAGACATTTTACATATTTTAGGATCCCTGTTAAGGTCCAAGGTATTTGAATGTAGTATGTATAATGGGAACATAAGGATTCAAGCTACATCAAAGAATCTTCTAGAGACTCTGGAATCACTGACAGAACAATCATGCACAGGGCTTCCCTGTGACTGCCAGGCAGCAAGAAGACCCACCTGGACTTGGCAATGTTCAGCCTCATATTTGCCTGTAGCCCGTGGCCTTAGTAGCCTCAGTGAGCTGGGTTGCTGACTATTTTCTGCCGTGCACAAATATCTTTTAGTCCAGGAAGATTGAGAATTAAGTACCAAAACCTTTTGAGACTCAAAACCATTATATATTTTTTAAATTTACTTTTAAGTAATGTCTATATCCAGCATAGGGCTCGAACTCACAACCCCGAGATCAAGAGTCCCACACTATACTGACCAAGCCAGCCACGTGCCCCTCAAAAACATAGCATCAAGATGAAATTTGTAAGGTAGGACATGCACATTTGGTATTGGATATTCTTGGGATACTTAAGAGAATTTGACCTATTGGAAGCTCAGCTGTGTCACAATTTCAAATGTGCAACTGAATCATTAAGTTGACTTTTGATTCCGGGATGAAGTCTTATCTTACTAAGTTTATTTACCATGTTGAAACGGTTCAGAGAACTTAAGCTTTGTTTCTTTTGTAACTCTGTTAGATTTCCTATAATCAATAGGAGTTTTTTTTATTGTTTTTTTTTAAAGTTTGTTTGTTTGTTTGTTTGTTTTTACTTTAGGGGCGCCCGGGTGGCATAGTTGGTTGAGCGTCCAACTCTTGGTTTTGGTTCAGGTTGTGACCTCAGTGTCATGGGATCGAGCCCGGTGTCGGGCTCTGCACTCAGCAAGAAGTCTGCTTGGAATTCTCTCTCCCCTCCCTCTGCCCCTCTGCTTAAGCTCTCTCTTTCTCTAAAACAAATAAATCTTTAAAAATTAAAAAAAAAATTGGGTTATGGACACTGGGGAGGGTATGTGCTATAGTGAGTGCTGTGAAGTGTGTAAGCCTGGTGATACACAGACATGTACCCCTGGGGCAAATACTACATTTTATGTTAATTTTTAAAAATACTATAAAAAATAAAAATAAATTTGTTTTACTTTTAAGTAATCTCTACACCTGCTGTGGGGCTCAAACTCACAGCCCCGAGATCGAGAGTCACACACTCTGTCAACCGCACCAGCCAGACACCCCAAGAGGTTTTTTTTTATTGTTAATCCAAATAACAAAAACACCATAAGAGGAAATCAGTTATATGACATTTTACAATACAGTTAAAAATATCTGAGGGCGGGTGGGAGGAGAGGGGATTGAAGGAAGGGGGTCAGAAGGCATGACCTTCTAGTTTTCAGAGAAATGAGTGCTAGGGATGTCATGTACAACCTGAGGTCTTCAGCTCGCCCTGGCCTCGGTTATGCAGGAAGGGTGGGAGGGTAGATCTTGAGAGTTCTCCCCACAGGAGACATTTTTTCCCTCTTCTTTTTGTTCTATGTACATGAGGGGAAGGACGTTAACAAAACCTATCGTGGTGATCATTTCCCAGTGTATGTAAATCAAACCTTCTTACTATACATGCTAAACTTAAAAAAATGAATGGTAATAAGGCAGCCAAAGAGAAAAAAACTGAGCATTTGATGAGAGGAGAGCCATGTGTTCAAAGGCTCAATGAGCTTACATGTAGAGCATATTTGATTAACTTAAAGAAGCCAGAAAATTATGTCCTCTTAGGCTGGAGAGGCACATGGGAGAAGACACAGACATTGCATGTCCTTTCTGTTTACTCACTCATCACAAGAGGAGTAATGATACCTTGAACTGGAAGCTCGGGGCTGGCGATATTCTGGCTGTTATTACAGAATTCCAGTAAGGCTGAAACGACACATCTATAAAAACATTTTAAGGGTGTTATTACAAAGGCATGAGTCATGACTAATGTTTTAACTTTGAGTTCAGAAAAAAGCCTAATGTTTTTCTTTTTATGAAGTTTGTCTTTTCCCCTCCATTTGTGAATTTTAGATTTACTATAGAAAGATAATTCTGATTTCAATTGTATTCCAGTTATAATAACCTTTATACTCACTTACACTAAAAAAAAAAAAAGGTTTGAGGAGGGCTAATTAACTAAATTAGTGAATGGGACCAAGTATCATCCAAAGATCTACTTAAACTGATGCCTCAAATGTGCTAGCAGTATAAGAAAAATGAGATCTGTAACGTAAGTTTTAATAATGAAAGAACAGGGACGCCTGGGTGGCTCAGTGGTTAAGCGGCTGCCTTTGGCTCAGGTCATGATCCCAGCGTCCTGGGATCGAGTCCCACATCGGGCTCCTTGCTCAGCAGGGAGCCTGCTTCTCCCTCTGCCTCTGTCTGCCTGTGCTCACTCTCTCTCTCTCTCTCTGACAAATAAATAAATAAAATCTTTAAAAGAAAATAATGAAAGAACAATGATTTAGGATTTGGAAACTTCATATATTGAAAATTAAAATATAGAACCAAAGTGAATACCTGCACAGTTCTTTCTGTCCCCCAAAACTACCCTCAAGAATGCCCAAACCCTCAAATCAACAAATCGGGACCATCCCTTGTCCATTTCTGGCTGCCAACATCGAATACTTTCTTAGGCCCAATCAAAGTGTGTCAAATCTTTAAAAAAATGTATTTCTATCTCTCCTATCTTCTGATCACATGTAAAGTCACCCCGGTCCAAACGGTCATTTCATTGTATTTGTGTCCATTATGTGAACTTGATCTTGCTTGGCCTTGGGTCCTCGAAATTTGGGCCGGCTATTTGCAACAATGTGGATGGAGCTAGAGAGTAGCCTGCTCAGTGAAACAAGTCAGAGAAAGACAAATACCATATGATTTCGTGCCTATGTGGCATTTATGAAGCAGAACAAATGAACAAAGAAAAAGGAAAACAGAGAGATAAACCCAAAAACAGACTCTTAGCCACGGAGAGCAAACTGAGGGTTACCAGAGGGGAGGGGAGTGGGGGGATGGGTGA
Source organism: Mellivora capensis (assembly GCA_004024625.1). Classification (NCBI taxonomy): domain Eukaryota; kingdom Metazoa; phylum Chordata; class Mammalia; order Carnivora; family Mustelidae; genus Mellivora; species Mellivora capensis. The sequence goes on from PISX010023190.1 coordinate 18,092, forward strand.
AATAGGTGAAGGGGCGTGAGAGGTCACTAACTCTGATGAACGCTGAGTGATGTACGAACCTGCGGAACCACTGGACCCACCTGAAACTAATATAACACTGCGTGTTCGCTGTACTGGCACTAAAATAAAATGGAATCAAATTTGTGGGTGCAGAGGGACACCAGCGTGGCTCAGTCAGTCGAGCACCCCCCACTCTTGGTTGGGGTCATGGTCATGGGCTTGTGGGATCCAGCCCCGTGTGAGGCTCTGCGCTGGGCATGGTGCCTGCTTAAGATTCTCTCTCTCCCTCTCCTCTGCCCCTCTGCCTGCTCCTGCACACACTCTCTCTCTAAAATAAAATAGATAAATAAACTTTTAAAATAATTAAATAAATATAATAAAGAGGCATTTACAACAGCTCTACTCATAATCCCCCCAAACAAGAAACGACCCGAACGTGTTTCAGTGAGCAAGTTGGTAAACAATCAGGGATATATCTATGCAATGGAAAGTTACTCGGGGGCGGGGGGGGGGGCGTGGGTGGCTCAGTGGGTTGAAGCCTCTGCCTTCAGCTCAGGTCATGATCTCAGGTATTGGGATCGAGCCCTGAGTTGGGCTCTCTGCTCAGCGGGGAACCTGCTTTTTCCTCTCTTTCTGCCTGCCTCTCTGCTACTTGTGATCTTCTCTGTCAAATAAATAAAATCTTTTAAAAAAAGAAAGTTACTTAATATACAAAGGGACAAATTATTCAGACACCCAAAAAACGTGCATGGACAAGCTTACGGTCTACTAGTGTGGGGAGAGCTACTATGAAGGAAGGGTCAGCATTGAAAAGGAGCAGAAAGGGAGAGCCCAATTTTGCTAATTCAAAGCCAAGTGTAAAGAACGGTCAGTTCCAACTCCTTTGAGTACAAAGCAAGCAAACACACCAGTAAGGAGAAAATGGCAATTTTCAAGCAATCACTGGACCCATTTAGCAATTTCTTTTTCTCTGCCTGCTTAAACTAGCTCTTAGTTTAAATAATGAAACCACTCAGTTTCCTTTTTTTCATGGGTAAGCATTATTATATTTTGGCATTTAAATCTAAACTCACAGATGTTCTTAAACAACCCTGCTTCCTTTTTTTTTCCAAGGAAGAAACCCTACCTTTACTGTTCTGGAAAGTGGGAAACTTTTTCATTTGTTTTTAGGGATGACGTCAGTTTTCATAGAAAAAGGACACCATCCTATCACCATTTAGGGTCCCGTTTGTATTAGTTATCTTTTTTTTTTTAAAGATTTTATTCATTTATTTGACAGACAGAGATCACAAGTAGGCAGAGAGGCAGGCAGAGAGAGAGGGGGAAGCAGGCTCCCTGCCGAGCAGAGAGCCCGATGTGGGTCTCGATCCCAGGGCCCCGGGATCATGTCCTGAGCCAAAGACAGAGACCTTAACCCACTGAGCCACCCAGGCGCCCCTGTATTTGTTATCTCTTATTGCATAACAAACATCCTTAAAATTTAGTGACTTCAGCAATGAAATATACAGTTTCTCAAGTTTCTGCTGGCCACCCCTGGGTTCAGACAGCTGGTCGAAAAGCTGAGGTGGGAATCTAAGGTGGTTTCATTCCCCTGTCTGGGGCCTCTGTACAGCAGTCAGCTCACCTCTGCTCTCCACAGGGACTCTGAGTGTTCCGAGAGATTGACAAGAGAATTTACAATATCCCTTAAGGCCTGGTCTTATAGGCTGCCCTGTGTCATTTCTGCTACATTCTGTTGGTCAAAGCAAGTCACTGGGCCAGCCTGGGGTTGGAGGAATGAATATTACTGCTTGATTTAAGGAGGAACAACAAAGCCACATTGCAAAGTGGAAAGGGCACAGGGACACTATCCATCAGGGGACCATGACAGTAACAATGTACCACTCCACTGTTAATGATGTTTAAAGCTCATATAAATATTAATTAAATTAGCTCTTAGATCTGAAAGTGAATGAAGTTAAGCTAAAGATATATTTTGGATTAGAAGCTCAAGTTCACTCCAGCTTTGATGTAGGTAATCCTTATCTGAAAGCCAGCGAAAACCACTTATGGACGATTCAGAGAAATCTGACCTTGTGGTTTTTATGAGGATTTTAACCATCAACTAACAGAAGAATAACATGGAACCCATTAGCTATTTTAAAATGTGCTGTTGTTATCTAATCGTGTGTCAACTCCCCTAGGTGTCCTAATGTTTAAACATTTCACAATGTTGTAGAATTATGGAAGGATCCAATTCCCAAAAGGATGAAAGCACAGAAATATCCACCAGAGCTGGAATGCTGGGAGGTCTCTGGAGCAGAGGCACAGAGGAAAACCAGGATAATCCTTGTGCATGCGGTTCAGACTTAGCCTTCTGTCACCACAGGCTGCCAAACCTGTCACCTTTCAGGCAATAAGGAGTGATGCTCACATGGGGACCAGAGCCACGGTGACACCTGGCCACCTCTGTAGTCTGGGCTAATTCCAGGAATTCCCTGGGGGAAAAGTATCATACCCCAACATCAAGGTCAGGAAACTGCCCAGAGACCTGTCCCAATTACTCAGCCTCACCGAATCCCTCATGCTCTTTTCCACTTGAAAGACTCCATGCTGGCCATCCTTGACGGTAAGTAAAGAAGAGGAGTATAAATCAAAGCCAGGGAGTTGGCATCCTCCAAACGTTCTGGCTTACCCCTGTGTTGCTCCCAGCCTGGATTTTCGACCTCCATCCTGCCTTAGGGATTGATTTTTCCTCTGACACCTTGAGTCAAGGGCACTTTTGCAATCCCCAGGCTGTGCCAGACTGTGTACACACTGAGCCTTCTTGCTGAGGGAGAAATGACACCAGCTTCTGCAGAGATCCTGCAGAGAACACTGGGCAGCTGGAGTGTTCCAGATTCTTCTGGAAGATCAGGGAAGTAGGGAGAAGAAGCCCTGAAACAGAAAAATAAGAAAATGAGGAGGGAAAAATGTGACTCTAGAGATAAGAATTTCCTTTTCATGCTTCTGCTGACTCTGGGGTGGGCCTTACATGCCCACGAGGAGGAACCTGGAGGGGTTTGTAGTGTGGGGCTGGGCCTGGCATTGGGTGGTGTGTGCCACGAACGGGGCCATCCACGTAATGGGTACCATTATAGAATGGGCACTCACACCCGCACCTGATGGAGACAGATAGCGAAGGCTTTGTCCCAAACCAAAAGATTCTGCAAGCCTCTCTCAAAATTTTGAGTTTCCATGTGAAGCTGTCTTCCTGTAGGAACTCAACTGTGTGAAACAAGCGGTTAAAGCGTTTAGCAGCTGTGTGTGCCCAGGGGCTGTCATGGCAGTTATTCTTTCTAGAAAAACCAAAGTGTTTATGACTCAGGCAGCCCTCCCTCTCCTCCACACCTCCCACCTTACACGCAGTCCTGGGGATGTCCTTCATTGGCCCCCCCTCCCTATCCCTACCTCACTCCCAGGTCCTCCTGGTCTCTCTCTCCTCATGGAGCCTCTGCCCAGATCTCCATCCTCAGGACTCCCTCCCTCCCCTCTTCCAAGGGCATGGCTCCAGAACACAGGCTGACCACCCTGCCCAGCCCCAAGTCCTGGGACAGATCCCAGAACCTAAAGGTTCAAGGTCAAACTCCTTAGCGTGGCATTGATGTCAGGCTTCGGTTTACTCCCATAGACCCCTCCCCTCCGACTCCTATCCTCTTTTCTCCAGGACCAAGGGCATCAGGCACTGTCGCACTGCTGGGCTTCAATCCATGCTGTTCTCTTCTCCCTGCTGCAAACTCTCCTGGAGGTGGAGGCAAATATTTTTTCAGCTGTAAGGCTGCACTCTTCCCCACGAGCTCAGCAGAACCCTATCCTAACCGCTCACTGCGGGCCGTGCCCGTGGGATTTCTACTCGCCATGTGTTTCAGTCCCTGTGATCAGTGATAGCTGGGAGCTGGGGTGTCTGTCTCTCTTCTGTCCGGGAGGATGTCACTGGATCCTGCCCTCCCTGAGCTCTGTCTCATTCCACACCATACAGTGAACATTTCCCCTCACAGGTCTCCATGCAGAGGGCTTTCTGAGGAGAAGGTTCTCCGGCAACATGTGGGAGGTGATTTACCCATCCCTGTAATCTATTCAACTGTTTTTTGTACTGGCCCCACCTTCCTTTTCCAAAAGAAAACAAACAAACAAACAAAAAAAACCCCACTAAAAATAGGTCTCTGATGGTTCTTTGAAATGGTAAAGTTACCATATAACCCACCAATTCCACTCCCAGGTATAGAGCCGAGGGAATTGAAGACCTATGTCCACACCAAAATCGAGACAAAAATGTTCACTGCAGCATTATTCATAACAGCAAAAAGTGGAAACAACCCAAATGCCCATCAACTAACGAATGGAGGGTTAAACTGTGCGCCATCCCCCCAGCGGACTGCCATCCGGCTGTAAGAAGGAATAAAAGTGCTGGCACGTATTACAATATGGATAAACCTTGAAAACATTACGCTAAAAATGGAAGATGCCAGACACAAAGACCACCGATCCCATGATTTCACTTATAGGGAATGTCCAGAGGAGTAAAATCTATTTGACTCTAATCTTTCCATAGAAGATGTATCGGAAGGTTAGAGTTTGGGGACGTCTGGGTGGCTCAGTCGGTGAAGCAACTGCCTTCGACTCAGGTCATGATCCTGTGGTCCTGGGATGGAGCCCCGCGTCCTCCCTCAGCCTGAGGCTCCCCCTGCTCTTGCTTGCTCTCACTCTCTGGCAAATAAATAAATAAAATCGTAAGAAAGGAAAGAAGGGAGGGAGGGAGGGAGGGATGGGAGAGATTAGTGTTTGCCAGGGGCTGGTGGGTGAGGAGGGACGGAGTGACGACTGGCGGGTGCAGGTTTCTGATTACGGAGAGGAGAACCTTCTGGAGCGGGTCGCGGGGGTGACTTCTCAACTCAGGGACTATCAAACCTGCCTTGCGCGTCTGGAGGGGATGACTGGTACGTGGGAGTTACACCTCAGATAAAGAGGTCAAATGGAGAGGAAAAGAATTGCCCTGGGAACCTGTCAAGGGATATTCTAGGCCTTGGAGACCCAGATATTGTATGTCACATCTGTTCTAAGCGCAAGCAAAAATCGCTTTCCAAAGATCTTCTGGCTCTTGGCCTCCGTTCTCCCTTTTCTTCCCCCCTGGGTGGGGTGGGGTGGGTTGTCAGAGCGGGCAGAGGGTGGGTGAGAAGCCGCTGCTGCAGGTGCAGGAGGAAGCCCCCCCCCACCTGCCCGCGAGGCCCCCCTGCAGGTGCACATGGGCGCCAGGACGGTCCCAGGCCGAGGCTGCATAGACGCGCCTGCCCATCCCCTAGGGGCTGTGCTCTGGGAAAAGGGTGGCACTGGCCTCTAAGGGAGCTGTTCCGCGTCAGGTGCACCCAGCCTCCCCGAGAGACCCCGACCCAACCTTAACCAAACTCCGGGGTAGGGGACCCCGGAGGGGGCTTTTCAGGGGGCTTGGGTAGCGGCCACCCGCCGCTCAGCCATCAGGCACGTGGATCGAGTCCCTTCTGGTTCCTGCCAACCTCGGGCCCGCGGGGGCGGGGAGAGGGAAGGGGAAGGAGCTGCGCGCACCGCCCGGACCGAGAGGGCTGGCGTCCTTGGGTAGGTGCGATGCCTCCCAAGGGCCGCCGGAGAGATTGGGGGTGGGCGGCGGAGCGGGGAGGGGAAGGAGAGCACGAATACCGGGGCCGAGTCAGCGGAATCCGTCCCGACCCGGAGAGAGACCTGGTTCAGAGTCAAAGGCACAGCAAGGGGGCGGGAGGGTTGGAACACAGCAATATTTGTATTAGGGGAGAAAAAGCAAATACAAATGTTCTCGCAGTGGGGATTCGGGGTTCGCAGGAGAAAGCAGACGGGGGGGGGGCAAGGGCTAGTGTGGGAAGCGAGGGCGCGCCAGGGACACGCGGGACCCCTGCCCAGCCGGGTGGGCGCTGTGTGGGCCGCGCCGAGCAGGCCCCGCGCGGAGGAAAGCGGCCGAGGGGTGCTGACGGATGGTGGCGGTGTAGACGCGCCTCCTGGCGTCCTGGTTTCACCTAAAAATGCGCGCCCGCTGGGGGAATCTCAGCGACAAAGACAGAGAGCTGGACGCTAGAAGGAGACCCTACTCAGCCTGGAGCCATTCGCTTGGGGCTTTGACTTTGAGGTTAGCTCAGACCACCTTGTCACAAGTTGCTACCTCGGGTGCCCTCCAGCCAAAGGGCAGGGGTGGCCGCTGCCAGCAAGAGTCCCGGCGGGGGGGGGGGGGGCAAGAGGGCGGCTGTCCATCTGGGCTTTCTTTCTCATAACTGTTTCTCTTATTACCAACATATTTCATGTTCGTTATTTAACAGTATATCAAATACATTATCGTGGTGTCCTGGCCCTCCCCAGATGTCCGCCCCCTTATCCCTAGAACCTGTAAATATGCTCTATGGCACACATGGCCCCGCGCAAAGTGGGGGGCTTTGCATGTGTGATTAGGTTGAGGCTCTGAAGGTGGGAGATTATCAGGGATTACCTGGGTGGGCCCAGTGTGGTCACAGGGAAGAGAGGACAGGGGGAGCAGGGTCAAAATAAGGAGCTATAACTGCAGAAGCCAAGGTCCTAGCGAAACCATCCCTAGCTTTGGAGATGGGGGAAGAGATGCAAGCTGCTGAATGCTGGCAGCTTCTGGAAGATGGAAAAAGGCAAGAAAAGAGTTTTGCCTTGAGCCCCCAGAAAGAATTCAGTCCTGCAAACACCCTGATTCCAGGACGGGGTAGTGAAGCCCATCTCGCACTTCTGACCTCCGAGTATAAAACAATAAATCGCTTCTGTTTTAAATTACTAAATTGGTGATAATTTGTTATAGCAGCACAGGAAAGTAATGCATAAATACATACATTTTTAAAAAGAAAATAAATCAGTTGTGATCCACCACCCAGAATAAAATAATAATTTTTAATATCTATAATTTAGCAGTCAACGGAGGACAAGAGCTAATATGTGAAGGCACTTGCGAAGAACAAAAGTGTCACGGAGCTCATGCTGGCCTGTCCAGGTGAAGATGCCTCAGTCATTCCACCAGCCAGGAGGGTCTCCAAGCTCGCCCGATGCCCAGATCTGGGCTTCTTGATATCATTCTCCACTCACAGAAGCCAGAGCTCTTTGGATAAATGGTTAATTTCAGGGCTCAGATAGGAAAGATACAAATGAAACCAGATCATGCTATTCTGCAAGACAGCGATGAAGTCCTCAAAGAATCATAGGAACTTAGCCAGAGAACCCAAGAAAGTTAGCTTGGAGGAACTCCCTTTTGACAAATCTGGGATAATTGGACCAACAATACCGATAGTATTGAATCATGACCATTCTTATTTTACCCATCCCAATCATAATGTAAAGTAAAAATCCACAAGTGCTGACAGATGTAATTATGTAAATGAAAAAATAATTGGGGAGAAGAAAAAGCTCTTCTTATGGTGGAATATCAACTAGTAAGTGTCAAAGGAGTAATGGAAGTCGAAATACCATTTGCCATCAGAGCATTAATTGTGTCAGAGAGAATTATCAGTGGATGCTGAAATAGTGAGTGCGAGTTTAATGAGAAATGGGATTTGTATACGGTCTTACTCTCTCCTCACAGGATATGAACCATAAAAGGGAAAGTAACAACTTTCCAGTGAAGAAACCTGGCAGCCCCCTTGGCCAAGGGATCAAAATTAGTGTCACCGGTAATGGAACAAATGGACAATGTGAGCCTCTGATACAATACCACTGAGGGGCCCTGTCATTTCGGTGCTGCTCCTGCCAAAAATTCATAACCTCAATTTGTGAGGGGCTAGCAAACAAATCAGACTGAAAGGTATTTCTACAAAATAACTGGCCTATGTCCTATAAAAATGCCCATGTCATGAATAACAAAGAAAGATTAAGAAATCATTCCTTATTAGAAGGGACTAAAGAGGCATGACACCTAGCTGCCCTGTGGATTTGACGCTGGATCCTGGACTGGGAAAAACAGTATCTTCCCCCCTTTCCTTTCAAAGGATGTTAGTCAGGCTACATGTGGATGAACCCTGAAGACCTTAACCTTATGCCAAATGAAATAATCCAGTCAAAAAGGACAAATATTGCAGGATTCCACTTTTGTGAACTACTCAGAGTCGTCAAATTCGGGGATAGAAGAGACGGTGGTTTCCAGGGACTGAGGGGATGGGAGAGGGGTTACTGTTCAGTGAGTACAGTGTGTTGAGATGATGTGATAGTGTGCATATCGATGGTGTTCCCTATAGACCGAATGTTTATAGCTCCCCCAAATTCATAGAGTGAAACGTCATTCCCAATGTGATGGTGTTTGGAGGTAGAGCCTTTGAGAGGAGAGTAGGTCATGAGGGCAGATCCTTTGCGAATGAGATTGGTATTCTTCTAAAAGAGACCCCAGAGAGCTCCCTTGCCCCTTCTGCCATGTGAGGACACAATGAGAGACCGCCATCTATGAACCAGGAAGCATCCTCGCCAGGCACCTTATTTGTTGGCACCTTGATCTTGGACTTGCAGCCTCTAGACCTGTGAGAAGTAAATGTCTGTTGTTTGTAGGCCACCTGGTCTACCGTATTTTTATTATGGCAGCTCACATGGACTAAGATAGTGGTAATGGCTGCACAACACTGTCAATGAATTTAATGCCACGGATTGTATACTTAAAAATCGTTATAATGGACAACAAGTGTTGGCGAGGAGGTGGAGGAAAAGGAACACTTGTACGCTGTTGGTGGGAATGCAAACTAGTACAGGCATTGTGGAAACAGTATGGAGGTTAGAAATAGAACTACTCTACCATCCAGTAATCGGACTACTGGGTATTTACCCAAAGAATACAAAAACACTAATTCAAAAGGAAACATGCACTCCTATGTTTACACCAGCATTATTTACAATAACCAAGATATGGAAGCAGCCCAGACATCCATCAGTTGACGAATGGCTAAAGACGTGGAGATTTTACATATATATATATGTACATATATATATATAGATTACATATTTACATATTTACATATATATGTATATATATACGTATATATATATTATTTTTCTATATATATAGAAAAATAATTCAGCCATAAAAAAGAGTGAAATCTTGCCATTAGTAACCACATGGATGGAACTAGTGAGTATTACGGTATAATGCTAGGCAAAATAAGTCAGTCAGAGAAAGACAAATATGGTATGATTTCACTCCTATGTGCAATTTGAGAAACAAAACAAATGAGCAAAGGGAAAAAAAAGAGGAAGAAGAAAACCAAGAAACAGACTCTTAGCTATGGAAAACAAACTGATGGTTACCAGAGGGGAAGGGTTGGGGATGTGGGGGAAATACGTGATAGGGATGAAAGAGGGCACTTGTCCTGATGAACACTGGGTGACGTAGGGAAGTGTCAAGTCACTTTATCGTATACCTGAAACTAGTATAATGCTGTATGTTAACTAACTGGAAAGAAAATAAAAACTTTAAAAATTATAGAGAAGTGTCGCCTGGGTGGCTCAGTGGGTTAAAGCCTCTGCCTTCGGCTCAGGTCATGATCCCAGGGTCCTGGGATCGAGCCCTGAGCCCCGCATCATCGCAGCACCGGGCTCTCTGCTCAGCAGGGAGCCTGCTTCCCTCTCTCTCTGCCTGCCTCTCTGCCTGCTTGTGATCTCTGTCTGTCAAATAAATAAATAAAATCTTTAAAAAAATTATAAAGAATATTTTTCAGTTAAGGTTAAAATGCTAAATCTCATGCAATATGTATTTTACCATAGTAAAAAAAATAATTTGAAAAGTCCTGCAACTTTCACAAACACACCCATCAGTAGCTGACTGGCAGAATTTTCATAAGGTCTGGAGTTATATAATACAGGTATGCCAATGTTAATTTCCTCATTTTTAAAAAAGATTTTATTTATTTATTTGTTTATAAAAAATTTTAAAGTTTTTATTTATTTATTTGTCAGAGAGAGAGAGCGCGTGCGCGCACACAGACGGGGGAGGAGCGGGCAGAGGGAGAAGCAGTTTCCCCACTGAGTGAGGAGTCCGACTTGATCCCAGGGACTTGATCCCAGGACCCTGGGATCATGACCTCAGCCGAAGGCAGACACTTAACCGACTTAACGCCACTGAGGCGTCCCAAGATTTCTTTTTATCCAGAAAGAGAGTGTGTGCGGGCGTGCAAGGGGCAGAGGAAGAGAATCCCAAGGAGACCCCCCCCACCAAGCATGGAACTGGACATGGGGCTCAATCTCACAACCCTGAGTTCATGACCTGAGCTGAAATCAAGAGTCGAGGCTTAACTGACTGAACCATCCTGGGGCCGCTTTCCTCATTTTGATAAATGTACCGTGGTCATGTATGAAAGTGTCCTTTAAAAAAAATAGAAACATATAGTGAAGTATTTAGGGGCAAGGAGGCACGATGTCTACAATATCTTCTGCAGCAGTTTAGAAAAATTACTGTACACAAATTATTCGTATATGGATGATGTGGGAAACAAAGACAGAAGGAAAACTTAAATTTCCTTACTCCCTACAGCCCACTGACAAGTCCTTGAAGCGGGCAGAGTGACATTCCTCTAGGGACTCAACTGCCTCAATGTTAATACTTTGCTAACGGCAAAAGGTAACCCTAGCCCGACCCCCAGGATCCTGTGAGTCTACTTTAACATACAAAAATTCCTTTAGGGACGCCTGGGTGGCTCAGTTGGTTAAGCAGCTGCCTTCAGCTCAGGTCATGATCCCAGCGTCCTGGGATGGAGTCCCACATCGGGCTCCTTGCTCGGCAGGGAGCCTGCTTCTCCCTCTGCCTCTGTCTGCCTGTGCTTGCTCTCTCTCTCTCTGACAAATAAATAAATAAAATCTTAAAAAATATTCCTTTAGAAATTCCTTTATATCTAACTCCCCCCAAGGCACTTGTTGGCAATCATCTCCCAAGCATATGACCCACCGATATACATCTGAAGGGTCTCATGACTAAGGTTTTATTAGATGGCAATAAATGACCTTTTCCTGATAGCTAACTCCCTCAAGGTTCTGGAAACCTTGTTTCCAAAATTCTTGAGAGACTTACCCTAACCTCTCCCCTACTTGAAAGTCTATAAGGGCCATTCCTCATGACCTCAGGGCAGTTCTTTCTGCCCACGGGTCCTTGTCCCTGTGCTTTAATAAAATCACCTTTTTGCACCAAACACGTCTCAAGGATTCTTTCTTGGCTGTCGGCTTTGAACCCCAACATCTTTCCTACATCATGGAGAGAAAGAATGGTAAAGCAAATGCGCAAAATATTAACATTTGGGAATTGTGGGTGAAATGTAGAGAAGAATCGGTACTACCATTGCAACTTTTTTGTAAACTTACTTCAAAATAAGCAGTTTAAAAAATTAGACGAACTTGAACTAACTGGAAAAGAATGAAATTGTCTGGAGCGAACAGGATTCTCCTGCCTACGGCTGTCTTGGCCACCTGGGCTCTGTGACACCCTAATTCAGGTGGCGCCAGAAAAAAGGATGTAGGGTCTTAGCCACACCGACCAATGCGGGGGGAAAACAGACCAGGAGTCCTTGGAACAGAGGCCAGGGCAGCCCCAGCCAGATGCGGAGATGAGCCAGTATGTAAAGAGCCTCGGGGAGCTTCGGAAGCCGGGCTCGAACGGACATCCGTCAGGAGCTCCAGTGACGAAGGTGAGGCAGAGAAGCCACAGGAGGCAGATGAGGTTCAAAGCCCTAACAGTTCTGTTGCTGGGAACAGAGGGAGTCCAACTCCCGCAGCTACACGCAATGGGGACTATCACTGACTCCATGATGGGCGGAACAAATCAGACTCCAGGGGTCCACCCTGTCTCATCCCATCCATCTGAAGTTCAAAAGCGGAGCAAACTGTCGGCGATGGAAGTCCCATTCCTGTCCCTGGGGGGCGGGTGCTGAGCGGGAAGGGCAGGAGGGAATCCTGCGCAGTCCTGGAAGTACTCTACAGCCTGTTCTGGGTGTTGGACACAAGGTATCAAGATGTACACTTAAGCTGTGCTCACTTTTTACTGTATGTGTTAATCCTATATTTAAAAAGGACTAGCCCCACCCCCGCCCTGGCGCGGCAGCCCTGACGACGCGTCCCTGCTAACGAGGCTTCACGCAGATTCAATGCAGGTTCGATTTACCTTGTTTGTTATTTCGTTGCTAAGCAACACAGTCGGAGCTGCACAACCAAGTGACGCCAGGGACGGAGAGCCAGTGTGGGGGA
>PISX010023191.1:0-30235 GCA_004024625.1 Mellivora capensis
CATATCAACAACAATACAATAATAGTAGGAGACTTTAACACGCCCCTTACTGAAATGGACAGATCATCCAAGCAAAAGATCAACAAGGAAATAAAGGCCTTAAATGACACACTGGACCAGATGGACATCACAGATATATTCAGAACATTTCATCCCAAAGCAACAGAATACACATTCTTCTCTAGAAAAGAAAGATGAGAGAATAGTTAGGGTTCAAATGAGAGCATCTTGAATGTGCGGCTGATATCCGGACTTCATTCTGTAATCCATGGGGAGCCACTGCAGGTTTTGACCTGGTCAGGAAGAAGTCATGATCAGTGTTCTGCTTTAAGGTGACAGTGGATAGTTTATAAAAGTCAGAAGCAGATAACAGGATATTGAATCCAGAAGGAAAGTAAAAGGAATCTGAGGTGAAAGTAGTAGGATTAGAAAGGAAGTAATAGCTTCAAGAGATCCTCAGATAGAATATATAGGACCTGGCAGGTAAATCAGAGGGGGAACTGAAGGTGATTCTTAGATTTCATGAACAAGTTAGAATAGTAATACAGAGGAACAGATATGTTGAAATCAAGAAAGTAAGCTATATCATTTTAGAACATGATTATCTTGATAATCATATTCTGTCAATCATTGTCTTTATGTTACATGATTCATAGTATAAATCACATAAATCACATAACATAAAAAAAATCACATAACATAAAGACACTGACTGTCTTTATGTTATGTGATTCATTTCCTAAGAGGAAATGTCTAACAGTATGGATTTGGGACTAAAGATGGTTTTAGGAGCCAGGTGTAGAGATGCAGAGAGAGGATTTGATATCATGATTCAAGAAAAGCACACACAGACATCAGAGAGAACAATGCTTTGGGGAATAGCCCATGTTCAAGGCACTGTAGAAAATGCTTGATATACTTAATACAGTCTTTGCAACTAAGGTGAAGCAATTAACTTCATGTGAGAGATGAAAGACTAAAGTTCAGAGTGATTATCTCATTACCCCAAGGTTACATAATTAATAAGTGTTGGCTCCAGGGTTTAAATTTAGGTCAGCCTAACTGCTACAACACATTGCAAAGCAATCAAAGAAGTAGGGGAAGAAAAATGAGGGAAGTGAATTGTCATGAGAATAAAGAAAGAAAAACCCAAGTATCTTAATGAACTATGTGGTGTCCATGGGATAGAAAAGACTGGTAAGGAGGCAAATGTCTTCAAATAGTTCTTACTAACTCCAGCTTTTGTTGGGAATCAGTACCAAGGCCACATAGACGCCAGGCTTAGGTACATCAGGAAAGGCTATGAAGGAGCCTTGAACTGTGCTTGGCCTAGCTGGAGGTTGAGTTTCATCTACAATTATACATTTTAACTTACTCAAACACTTACCCCAGAAGTATTCAGGTAATTTTCCAACCTTCTTTTGATCAGGTGAAACTGCTTTTTTTAACTTAAAATAAAGGAAAATACCAGATAAATGTAGAGTTATTCAAGTTGAGAGAAAGGAAATGCCCTCTACTTTCTCCTTGCTCCTCTCTACCCTTAACTTTATTTCAGGCCCAAGGAACCTGCCTGCTTTACATAACACCATTTGAAAACCCCTGCTATATGCTTTTTCTTTCTCATGAATGAGAAAGGGAAGTGATTATTATTATAGATAAGAAAATCCAGAAAAGTGAAGGTAAAAGTCATTTGCTTTAGGTACAAATAATTTAGGAATCTAGCTTTGAATAGAACAGAGGTTTCCAAACTCCCCATTAGTCAGTGTTCTTTCTGGCCCTTGACTCCAGTTATAAAACAAATTTTATTTGTTTAAAAAGGAACATAACATTTGCTTTCTAAGATTGCGTTCAACAGATATTTGTTAACTACCTATATGTGCAAAACAATTAAGACTAAGTAAACATTAACTTACTTTTATAGACTAAAAGAAAAGGAAAATAAACTATCCAAAAACATATTTTACTACTTAATAAGGAGTTTACATTTTGAGACTGCAAAATTACAAGCACCAGGAAGAGATTATTTGGTCAGACCCAATTTAAAGCTCTAGGCAGACAAGAGAGGGTTTTTGTAGCACACAACTGCTTTATAAAACCTGCCTTCTAGATGAAGCAGATAACTCCTGAGGAAGACCAGGATTTTGAAAATAGAAGCAGCAGCTAAGAAACTATAGTATTTTGTAGGTTCCTTTCTACCCATTTTGTATTTGCAGTTTATATTAATCTTTAGTTTTTTGTTTTAAACCACCTGAAACCAAATCCAAGTTAATTGAAAGGTTATTCAAGGTCTATGAATCACTTTTGGAAGAAGCAGGTTGAAAATCAAAGTACTGAGACTCACTTCACTTTCCCTATCTAGAAAAAACAGAAGAGAAAAAAAAGAAAGAAAGAAAATCCACAACAAAGGAATGTAGCAAGTTTCCAAAGCCAAGAAGCTGTTAGAAATAGAAAGCAGAAGGAAATTTTGTCATCTAAATGGTCTCATAGACAACTATATGTTTCAACATCCTCCACCCCTCCCAGAATTTTAAAGAAGATCCTTGTTTCCCTGAAGTGTTGTCCTGTCAGAAGGTAGTTGTGAAATAAAGAGATGAAGCGGGGACTGTAACTGAGAAGAAAGGGAGAATATGGAGTCCTGGTGGGTTTTGGACTGTGCTTCTTGAAAGCATTTTAGGTAAACTTCCTTTTTAATTGTGTATGTGCTTATATTGCTTTAAAAAAAATTTTTGTTAGCTTTGCTGAGATTCATGTGATATGAATTGGGATGGGGGAACCTGATTTCTGGAGTAACTAGGGATTTGTGCGTTGGATATAATAGCTAACTCTGGGAAACCTTAATAGAATAGTCTGAAAGCTTTCGTGATTTTGTATGACAGTCTGGGGGAATGTAGGTCTTAGTTTTAGTCAGGGGATGATGGGCACATCTGCTTCTGTGTGAGAGTCCTATCCTCAGATTCTGACATGCAGAAGTTTGTTCCTTTGTTGATGAAAAACTGTATTCTCTGAAAGACAGATTTGTTCACTGAGAGCCAATTATGAATTGTATGCATGCAGTCTATGACAATATAGTATTTAGAGTCATCAGCTATGCTGGTATCACAAATATGCCACTGCCAAACTTCATTGTGTTTATTAGGGTTTATGTAGTTTTCAGACAGAGCTAAATATAAACTTAAAGACTTTCTCCAAACCTTTACATTTAGTAAATTTACTAATTTTTTATGTATAATAACTGGGCAGGGGGGATGCGGGATGCTGGCAGCACAGAATCACAGTTAGGGCTTGGAGGAACATGAAGTTGGTTTGTACTATTTTGCCAGTTGGAAGACTGGAAACTGGTAGATCCATACTCCATCCCCAACCCCAAGTTTCAGTAAGGTTGTCTTTATGTTATGTGATTCAGTTCAAGAACTAGGCAGCTTAAAGATTATCAGCTGAAGGTGGGACCTGTTATTTCTACCTTTTATTCTCATATCTAAATGAAAGAGTTTTAGATTCTATAACTGTGTCTTTTTTTTTTAAGAGAGAGAGAGAGGGAGAACATGAGCACACATGTGAGAGTGGTGGGAAGTGGGGAGCAGAAGAAGAGGGAGAGAGAAGGTTAAGCAGGCTCTGATCTTAGCTCAGGCCCTGACACGGACTCAATCCCACAACCCCGAGATCATGACCTGAGCTGAAATCAAAAGTTGGATGCTTAACTGACAAAGCCACCCAGGTGCCCCAGATCCTATAACCATGTCTTAGAGATGCTGGTGCTATTCCTTGACTTCTCTTTGGTGCCTTTTCTTATAACTCTAGTGTTTTCCAATCTTCTTTAAAATGTAATGAGTCTCACCCCAAAATATTAATAATTACAAAGGGAAAAATAGTAAGTTTACAGTGGAGAATTCTGGCAGACACCATCTTAAGCAATCTAGGTTCATATCACCAGAAATACACATGACAGTACCTATCCCCTGAAAGGATGCAACTGAGAAGGGCACATCAGACAAAGCCAAGTTGAGGCACACTCTACAAGACAATTGGTCAGTACCGTTCAAAAGTGTCAAGATCATGAAAAACAAGTAAAGAATCAGGATCATTCACAAGTTGAAGAAGACATACAGCTAAATGCAATGTAGGATCCTGGGTTGGGTCCTGGAGCCAAAAAAACCCAAAAAAACAAAAAAAAAAAACGAAGAAGAAGAATAGAATAGGACTTTAGTGGAACGAATTGGTAAAAAATAATTTCTATACTTCAGTTTATATATTTTTTAAAGATTTCATTTATTTATTTGTCAGAGAAAGAGAGAGAGCACAAGCAGGGGGAGAGGCAGGCAGAGGGAGAAGCAGGCTCCCTGCTGAGCAAGGAGCCCAATGCAGGCAGGACTCGATCTCAGGACCTTTAGATCATTACCTGAGCCAAAGGCAGATGCTTAACTGACTGAGCCACCCAGGTGTCACTTCAGTTTATATTATTATATGAGGATTAAGATTCTTAGCATATAATTGTTCTAATATGGTATATAAAATATTAACATAAAAATACAGTGCATGAAGAGTATATGGAAATTCTCTATACTATTTTTGCAGCTCTTCTGGAGTTTGAAATTATCTCAAAATAAAATGTTTTTCTCGGGGCGCTTGGGTGGCTCAGTGGGTTAAAGCCTCTACCTTCGGCTCAGGTCATGATCTCAGGGTCCTGGGATCGAGCCCCACATCAGGCTCTCTGCTCAGTAGGGAGCCTGCTTCCTCCTCTCTCTCTGCCTGTCTCTCTGCCTACTTGTGATCTCTCTGTCAAATAAAAAAAATAAAAATATATAAATAAATAAATAATAAATAAGACGTTTTTCTTTTAAATGTGGTGACCCAAATTGGCCTCTTCTTTCAATAAGGGTTATTAAAAATTACTCTCCTGGGGCCCCTGGGTGGCTCAGTGGGTTAAAGCCTCTGCCTTCGGCTTGGGTCATGATTCCAGGGTCCTGGGATCAGGCAGGCCCTGCATCCCTAGGATAGGGCTCTCTGCTCAGCGAGGAGCCTGCTTCCCTTCCTCTCTCTCTGCCTGCCTCTCTGCCTCTCTGCCTACTTGTGATCTATTTGACTGTCTGTCAAATAAATAAATAAAATATTTTAAAAAATTAAAAAATTACTCTCCTGAATAAGAGAGGAAGGGTATTTCATATGATTGGTATATTTACTTCTTTAGTTCTTTTGGTATTTAATTTAATTTTTTCTTTTATTATTATGTATTGAAGAGATGTAAAGTTTATAATAAATGTGTAAGTTTAAACAGTAACAATAACAGGAACACAAGTGTAGCTTGAAGCTCTCAGTGTGCCTTTTCCATCCTTCCCACCCTCTCCTAAAATTTATCTTGAATTTTGTACTTTTCATTCTCTTGCTTCTCTTTATAGGTTTACCTTGAAAATATATGTCCCTAATGATAGAGTTTTGCATGATTTTTAACTTTATGTAAGTGAGCTATCATATGCATTCTTTTGCAATTTCCCCCCTAAATATTATATTCTTGAGATTTAATCATGTTAATGTGCTTACCTGTAGTTCATTCATTTTCACTGCTATGTAGCTTTCCATTATATGGACATACCACAGGTTACTTCTCTATTCTATCATTAATAGCTATTTGATTGGTTTCCAGTTTTGCTGTTAGGAAGAATGCTACCATACACATCCTTGTATATGACATATTATGAGAGTCTCTCTAGGATGTATACATAAAATGGACTGGCTGGATTATATGGTAAATGTCCCATCAACTCTAAAAGTTAAATTGTTTCCCAAAGTAGTTGTTCAGGTTTTAAGACCATCAACAGTATGTAAGTGTTCTACTGGTTCTACTTTTTCTCTGGCACAGTATTATTAGACTTAAAACTTTTTACCAATTTAGCAGGCATGTATATTAAAATTTTAAAATATCATCATTTATTGATTGTCTACTTTGAATCAAGCACTGTGGCAGACATTTTCATACCTTATTTAACTTAATCCTTTCATAACTCTTCTTTTCAGTCCTGTAATAGAAACTAATGTTGTACTTGGTTTGTAATACATAATTACCCCCAACTCTCCATCTCTCTTACAGATTTATTCTTTCATGGGCCTTCCAACATCCTATATCTCCCTAATTTACTTCCTCTTTCTTTTTTTTTAAATCTCAGTCTAGAAGAAATTTGAGGGAAGGCTCTGTGATTTCTAAGTAGTTAATTAACTTGCCCCAGCTCACACTGTCATTAATTAGTAGCAGACTGAAATTAAACCTGGTTCTGTAGCTCCTAATCTTTTTCTTTTCTCTTGTCTTCTTTTTTTTCCTCTCTCTTCTCTTTTTCCTCCCAAATTCCATTTCTTCCTCCGTTCCCTGACATTCTTCCCCTCTGAAGTTTTTTGTTTGTTTGTTTTTCTTTTCCTCCTCTGAGTTAAACAGCTTAAATATACTTTCCACTTGGCTGCTATGTAATGTGATGTGCGTGCAGAGAATGTCACCAGATTGGTTGAGTTCCTGATTCTAGCTAAACAGTCATTTCTCAGGCCCCTGGCTGGCCAGTAAGTGCCTTATAACCATTTGACATTTCTAGCTATGCTCCTTGTGTGGATTTGGCCAGACTACTCTCTCAGAGCTGCTGAAGGCCCTGCAGGGGCTGGAGAGAAGCCAGAACTTCAGGACATCCCATACTTGGCTCTTCTTTCTTGGCAGCTGTAGAAACCCCAAGCCTACTGTGAAGATATAGGCAACTTACAGTAGGACTGGATGCCTAGAGAATGGTGATATTAGAACTGCTAATATTAGTCAGGAAAACACAGATTCTATTGACAGAAAAAACAGACAGTAGGTTGGGATACAAACCTTGTAGCCAACAAGCACAAATAATCTTGTTTGGCCTGCACAGTATTTAATTTTCTTTCTTTTTCATTTGGACACTTTTATAGGAAGCATGTACTCTCCAGTTTGTCACAGTACCCAGAATTTCATTTCCTATTGTTTTACATCTAATTGCTGATAACTTCCTGGCCCCTATTTGAGTTATTTGATGCAACTCTGCCTAGATTACTGAAATCTGAATTTTATCCTTAATGATGTCACTTGGGCCTCACACAGAGCAGAACTGAAAGATAAATTGTTATTCCAAATCATAATTTTCCAGCTAGCTGTGTGTGGGTTGTTTTTGTGTTTTTGTTTTGTTTTGTTTTTTGTTTCTCCTGAACTTGGCTGGAAATATCCTTTTATTTAGACTTTACATATCCCTAAATTTATAAAAATTTCCCCATCTAACCCTGTTTGGGATGATTAAGATGAAAACACCTATAAAGTTTTCTAGTCTTGGCTTATCCACACTTAGTGACTTGTGAGACCTGTAAGAAATTAAATAGATTTAATAGTATATATGTATACTATTTCCATATACTCAATTCTAGAGAATTTCTATATACTCTTCACACACTGTATTTTTGTGTTAATATCTTATATACCATATTAGAACAATTATACACAAATTTAATTAAAGATTAAAATAAATGTACTTTATTGGCCTTTTCTCAGTGTGGTTAAGGATAAAGAGAAAGAAGAGTTTTTTTCTATAGCAAACTCATGGGGTTTCATAAAGTATAATTTTCAAATGGTTAAAAAAACATGACTCATATAAATACAATGAGCAGGTGTCAAATATTTTATGTAACTCATTAATTAATGATGTAATCAGAAATAAGTTAAGACTAGTTCAAATGTAGGAGCTAAGTATTTATAGGAAATTTAATAAAGAAAAGTTAAGATTTCTGAATTATACATAAAACTAATTGAAGTACTAAAGTGCACAAGTCATAATCTTTGGAGTTATCTTTTTCATCAAACAAAAAATATTTGTATCTCTATGGGATAGAAATCTACACGTTAAGCTCTGCCCACAGAGTTATAGAATAGTCCCATCAATAGAAAATTAAAGATGTCAATCAAGAACTGCACTAAGAGGGATGCCTGGGTGGCTCAGTTGGTTGGGCAACTGCCTTTGGCTTGAGTCATGATCCCAGAGCCCTGGGATTGAGTCCCGCATTAGGCTCTCAGCTTGGTGGGGAGCCTGCTTCCCCCTCTGGTCCTTTCCCCTCTTATGCTGTTTCTCACTCACTCTCTCTCTCTCAAATAAGTAAAATCTTTTTAAAAAAACCCAAAAACTGTACTAAGAGACACCCAATAATTCTTTTGCCTGTTTCCAATGCTCTGTTACAGATAATTTTTCTGACAAAGTGTAGTCATCAGTCTAGACTTGATTGCCAGAAAGTGGAATCTGTTTGCCAAGCTTTGAAAATATAACTTTAAGATGAGGACATATAAAATGAATTCTAAAATTTAGCATATGTATCTTAGAGGTAGATTATTTTGGATTTCAGAGAACAAGTTCCAAATTTCTTAAGCACATGTTTAAGTGAAATGGTATTGGTATGAGAAATTTGTATACTGAATCTTTATTTCCTTTACAGAAATTCCATGGAATTATAGTTGGTACTATAATGCAATGTCTCTAGTTGAAAGCCAGAGTGAAGACAGACAAAGTGAAGGTAGGTGAACTTAGTAAATATCTAAGTCTCTGGGTCATTATTACTCTATGCATGAGTACATGTGCTAATACACATATGACAGACAAAACTGACTGGCCAGTCTATCAATCAGACCACACCAATCTACCAAACAACTGACCAGGAAAGGAAATATACTTTGCAGAAGTAAATACTTTGTCCTTACAAGTACATGCTCCACTGTTTGGTTATCTGAGAATTCTGATGTGAGTAGTTCCAGTCTCTTTTGTATTTTTATCTATTTTTAGTTTATATTGTACTTTTATTTGGAAATTCACCAGAAAGGTCTGTGTTCCTTTTCCTCTCCTCATCCTTCACAACTGCCTACAGCTAAAAAGAAGTGGTCAGTGTGAAAAGAAGTTGCTGAAACAGATAAGGTCCTCCTTTGCAGACTCTTTGTGGACGGAGCGAATAGATCTGGCTATGATATTAGGATTTCCATATCGTTTCCATGCTTTCCTGTGGTGCATCCAAGTACTAAAGGGAGCTGGAGTAATCACGCCTAAGCCTGACATGAGAAAAAAATTTTACTGACATAAAATTTTCAAAAAGGAAGCCAGAATGTACTTCTATATTTAGAACTGACATGAAAAAAATTTTTTTTCTGACATAAAGTTTTGAAAGAGCAAGCCAGAATGTAGTTCTATATTTAGCTTCCTTTTGAGGAATGAAGAAGGTGCAGAGAATGAAATTAGATTACTGATTTCAGGTCACACTAAACCTTCTTTACTTTTTGTCATTGTGCAGTTGTCTGATTCCTGGAGGGAACTTATTTCAAGAGCACGCAGTTCCATAAAGAAGAATTCCACCCCAAGGGCACAGGCTTTAGTTCCAGGAAGAGGAAGTCAGGGATGACCCAACTGAGGGAAAAACCAGGGAATCCTTTCCTACTCTCAGAACTGCTAGAGGAAAGAAGGCTAGGGAAAACAAGTTAACTGACCAATTTCTCCTACATCTTCCTATGAACAGAAAATATAGGAGAGAATACTTGAGGGAACAGTAAATCCAAGGCAAAAGAACAAGTGGTAGTCATCAATAAAGACTGATTTACTGACTCAACAAATATTTATTGATCATCAAACGAATGCCAGCCACTGTGGTACATGCTGGCAATACAATGGCAACAAAACTAGATAGAATCCCTGCTCTTATGGAAATTATGGTTTAGTGAAGGACAGCCATTAATTAAGTAATAATACGTCAAATAATAGCACAGAGAAATAACAAATTATATCTATAATAAGTGCTGTGAAGTAAAGATCATTTGGGGGCATAGTGGTTAAGAGCATGGATTCTGGAGCCACACTGTTTAGGCTTCAATCCTAGCTCTGCCACATACTATGTTATCTTGGGCAAATCTCTTCATTTCTCTATGCTATAGTTTTTCATCTATGAAATCAGGCTAGGGGCACCTGGGTGGCTCAGTGGGTTAAAGCCTCTGCCTTTGGCTCAGGTCGTGATCCCGGGGTCCTGGGATCAAGCCCTGCATCGGGCTCTCTGCTCAGCAGGGAGCCTGCTTCCCCCTCTCTCTCTGCCTGCATCTCTGCCTGCTTCTGCTCTCTGTCAATTAAATAAATAAAAAAGAAATCAGGCTAATAATAGTGCTATATCATAAGTGTGTTGTGAGGATTGAATGAAGTAATATTTGTAAAGCACTTAGGACAGTATCTGGTACAAGGTAAAAACTAGGTAAATATGTAAAAAAAAAAATTCATCTATAGGAGCTTTGATGCTTTTGTTGTTGTTGTTCAGGAAGATAATTAAGAACTTGAACATTTATAAATGGGGTTATTTCAAAAGTCCAAAGTTTTACCAGTGAAAAATAATTGAAACCACTTTTCCGGGCCTAAACCCCTTTAAGTAGGCAAATCCTACCTACTACATTAGAGTTATTGCTTGTGCTGTTTCGAGTTGTGAGCAATTAATATTGATCTATCCAAGATGTTGGCCTTTTAGCTTGAGTCAACAAAATAACAGTGGCAAACCCAGTAATTTGGCTTCTGCCCTTTTCTAGGCTATCAACCTATTCTGGTTGGAAAACTTACAGTACATAGAGTGAGTATTGACTGGTTCTAGTGTCTTGCTTATCTACCTTCTCCTTTCTATTTTTTTACCACTTTCTTAGTTCAGCCTGTCATCATTTTGAAAGTTGACTAGTACAGTAATCTTTTAAGTCATTGTTATGTCTGCAATCTCTTCCTCTGATCCGTCATCTTAATCTTCTGAAATTCCAATTTTATCATGTTTTTCCCTGCTTGAAGTCTTTCTTTTCTTTCGAAGGGATTCCTTGTCAGCTACTAATAATTTTAAGGTCATCAGCCTAACATTAAAGCCTTGACTTTATAGGCTTGTTTCCTGCCTCCTTCAGACTCTTCTTACTTCTGTACTATCATACAACTTGTCCGGTCTCAGTGCCAAACTTTTCATTAGGTTCTTCTTCCTGTCCACGTACCTGTCTCCTGTATTTATATTGAACCTATATTCATCTTTTAGATTTAGTGCAAGTTTGTCTCCATGAAGCCTTCTCCAGCACTTCCAGCCACCAACCTCCCCTGCCCCCTCCCCTGCATTGTCTTTCCATCTTGATTACTTACAGTGCTTAGCTTCTGCAGTTTTTAAAAATAATAGCCTTATTGAGATATAACTTACATGCCATTGAATTACCCTTTTAAAGCATACAATTTAGTGATTTTTAAAATATATTAATGGAATTGTACCACCGTGACCATAATTTAATTTTAGAACATTTTCATCACCCCCAAAAGAAACCCCATACCCATTAGCAGTCATTCCCAATTCCTGCCTTCCCCAGCCTCTAGCAACCACTTTCTATCTCTTTTGATTTGCCTATACTGGACATGGCATAAATAAGATCAAAATTTTATTTTGATAAAAATATTTATTTTGATTTTTTGGCCTTTTGTGACTGGCTTCTTTCACTTTCTATTTTCAAGGTTCATGTTGTAGTATGTATCAGTACTCCATTCCTTTATAAGGCTGAATACCATTCCAGTGTATGTATATACCACAATTTATCCATTTACCAGTTGATAGACATTTGGGTTGTTTTTACTCTGGAGCTATTATGAACAATACTGCTATAACCATTCATGTGTAAGCTTTTTTGTGAACATATCATGTCAATTTTCTTGAATCTACAGTTCATTTTAAGTCTTTCTTATATCCTATTTTGAATTCTTGCTTTACTGTTTGGGATATATCTTGTATGATTCTACTAAATTGTAATTGGCACAGTGCCTACAGAGTTTCCTCTGTTTTGGAAAGTATATATGTATACATTTATATGTAAATATCCTGAAAAGGAAGGGATGCAAAGGGTATACACCAGTCTGTTAATCGTGCTTTCCTTAGGAAAAGGAGAAAGAGGGGAAAGGAAACTTAACTTTTTTTTCTTTATATTTCTGATTTTAGAACTTTTACATTTAAAATATATTTATGTGTTACTTTGGGTTGTTTGAAAAATTATTAAAGAAAAAGTGTAGGGTCACATGGGTGGCTCAGTGGGTTGAGCCTTTGTCTTCGGCTTGGGTCATGATCTCAGGGTCCTGGGATTGGGCCCCACATCGAGCTCTCTGCTTGGTGGGGAGCCTGCTTCCCCCTCTCTCTCTCTCTGCCTGTCTCTCTGCCTCCTTGTGATCTCTCTCTCTCTCTCTATGTCAAATAAATAAATAAAATCTTTTTTAAAAAAAGAGAGAAAGTGTAATCACAAAAGGAGGGAAGTTGGAGAAACTAAAAGGAAAGGACAGAAAAAGAAAAAAGAAAAAATAGGAAGGAGGAGGGGCATAGATATTGTGGCATTTAGAGTAGAAAATTAATCAGAGCTTTAATAATAGAATCCTACACAATACCACATTTAAACACAAAAAATAGACATGTATATTGTATAACTGTGTGAACATACTACAAACCATTGAATTGTACATTTTATTTTAAATAGGTGACTTGTGGGGTGCCTGGGTGGCTCAGTGGGTTAAAGCTTCTGCCTTCAGCTATCATGATCCCAGGGTCCCGGGATCAAGCCCCTGCTCAGCAGGGAGTCTGCTTCCCCCGTCTCTCTGTCTCTGCCTGCCTCTCTGCCTACTTGTGATCTCTGTCAAAGAAATAAAATCTTAAAATAAAGTAAAAAATAATAAATAGGTGAATTATATGGTATGTATATCTCAATAAAGTTATTTAGAATAGAAAAGACATCTATAGTTTTTAGAGTTGGTTTCTAGAATTATGTTTCTTTAGAAAATGTAAAGCAACAGTTGAACTAATTTGTAAGAAATTTTCCTGACCCCAGTAACAGGAGGAAGGTAGCAAGATAAAGTACACAACTCCCAATTAAATTTGCATCTCAATAAATAATTTTTTAGTATAAAAATGTCCCATATAAATATTTAGGACATACTTTGGTTTTGTATTTTTATTTGCTAAACCTGGCAATCATAAAGGGAATTAAGTTTTGAATCTCTTAGAGTGAAATTGCTTCTTTAGTATCACCAGGATTTTACTATTAGATCCAGCTTTGTATGAATGGCATTTTGTTTCTAAGTGATGGCCTTGATTATAAGTTTCCCAAACTCTCATCTCCTATCCCAAGGAAGTTTTTATGACTGGGAAACCCTGAAAGTGTTATCTAGCAGTTTAATCAAACATGATCAATTTTACCTTTACCACATTGATAAAAAAATCATTGGCTCTACTTTCCAAATGATGTCAGAACGGCAAAGCACCACTCCCAACTTCCATCTTTGTGGAGTGATATGAAGGATATTCCTTTCAGCTTCCCCCTTGAGAGGAGAGGGATGAAACCCAAGGTTTCCAACAGGAATAGTGGATAGGACCTTTAGTTTTGTTTTTTGGGTTTGGGTTTGTGTTTTTGTTTTTTCTTTTTTAAGATTTATTTATTTTAGAGATTGAGAGAGGATAAGTAGGGGAAGGGGCAGAGGGAAAAGGAGAGAATTTTAAGCAGACTCGCTGATGATCACAGAGGCCAGCATGGGGTTTGATGTCATGACCCTGAGATCATGACCTGAGCTGAAATCAAGAGTCGCATGCCTAACCAACTGAGCCACCCAGGAGCCCCCTGCCGCCCCGCTTTAGTTTTGATCATGTCTTGAACTGTGCCAACTGACTGATCTTCTATGGTACCCTATTACTAAATTAGGATTTGGTGGGTGCTTTGTTTTGTTTTGTTTGCTTTTATTACTATTTTGATTTTCTATCTGTTTTAGTACTATTTTATTTTCTTTTATTACTATTTTGATTGTCCTTTGAGTAATTCTACTCTTATTTCCGCTCAACTTGGACAGGAGAGTTAGTGAAGCTAGGGGGAGCATGAACAGAGGCAGAGATAACAGAAGAGCTATAGTAGCTCAAGAACTGGACTTTTCATGACATTCAAGACTTTAGTGAGCTTCCTCTCCAGATTCTTTTCTTTTAATTGAAAATAAATTTGATTTTATTTTTGAACTTTCAAAAAATTACAAGTATAGCACAAAGACTATCCATAATCTCTTCAGGAAGAGATCTTAGGATCTTAGGAAGAGATCTTAGAAATCTTAGAAATCTTCAGATTTCTAATTGCTAATATCTTAACACATTTGCTTCATCTGTATATATGTGTGTACATACCATATATATTTATATATAACATATCTCTTACATATATAATAGTTGTTTTCTGAGCATTTTTTAAAGATTTTATTTATTTATTTGACAGAGAGAGATCACAAGTAGGCAGAGAGGCAGGCAGAGAGAGAAGGGGAAGCAGGCTCCCTCCCGAGCAGAGAGCCGGATGCGAGACCCAATCCCAGGACGCTGGGATCATGACCTGAGCCGAAGGCAGCCGCTTAACCAACTGAGCCACCTAGGCGTCCCTGAGCACTTTTTTAAAGATTTTATTTATTTGAGAGAGAAAGAGCACAAGACAGGGGAGAGTGTGGGAAGGGGAGAGGGAGAAGCAGACTCCCTGCTGAGCAGGGAACTTGATGTGGGGCTGGATCTCAGCACTCTGGGATCATGACCAGAGCCAAAGGCAGCTGCTTAACTGTCTGAGCCACCCATGCACCCCATTTTTTGAGACTTTTGAGAACAAGTTGCATCCATGATATCTCATCACCCCTAAATACTTGAATATATATTTCTCATATATGTTAAACTCATCGAGGATATTTTGCTACTTTGACTACCATGTAACACTCCAAGTCAGGAAAGCAGCATTAATACAAAACTATCATTTGGTTAATAGACTCTTGTACCCCACAGGTCCCCTCCTTTTAAAATTTCACTAACTTCCCTAACAATGTCTCTTCTTCCTTTCTGGCACACTATCCCTTCCAGTAACACATGCTCCTATTATCTCTTCAGCCTCCTCCAGTGTGAAACTGTGTGAAACGTCTCTATTTTTCCCTGCCTTTCATGTTCGCGACATCTTTACCTCTTTTATTTTATTTTATTTTATTTATTTATTTGTTTTACTTTCTTTCTTTTTTTTTTAATAATTTTTCCATTTCTCATTTTCTTTTTTTTTTTTTAAGATTTTATTTATTTTTTTTTGTCAGAGAGAGAGAGAACGCACAGGCAGACAGAGGCAGAGGGAGAAGCAGGCTCCCTGCTGGGCAAGGAGCCCGATGCGGGACTCGATCCCAGGACGCTGGGATCATGACCTGAGCCAAAGGCAGCTGCTTAACCAACTGAGCAACCCAGGCATCCCACTTTCTTTCTTTTTAAATTGAGTATAGTTGACACATAATATTGCATTAGCTTCAGGTGCACAACAATGTTGTGCACCTGAAGGTGCACAAACAGATTGGACAAGTTTATGCATTATGCTATGTTTACCACAAGTGTAGGCTTACATCTATCCTGATACATCAATACATCGCTATTAAAATATTATTGGCTATATTCCTGATGCTGTGCCTTTTATTCCCATGACTTATTCAGGAAATACAAGCTTCCTGTTATGGAATGAATAAGTCTGCAGGTTCTTTTTGATACTACGCTCTACCCGCCCTCTCCAACTATGCTGAATATCCTCTTGTTTGCTGACCTTGGCATAGAAAGATCAACAAAGGGGACACCTGGGTGGCTCGGTTGATTAAGCCTCTGCCTTTGGCTCATGTCATGATCCCAGGGTCAAGCCCTGAGTTGGGCTCCCTGCTCAGCGGGAGCCGCCTTCTCTCTTTCCTCACCACTCATGCTTTCTTTCACTATCTCTGTCACTCTCTCTCTCAAATAAATAAATAAAAACTTTTTTAAAAAGATGCTTTCTCTCATTATTTCTGTCTCTCTCAAATAAATAAATAAAATCCTTAGAAAGAAAGAAAGAGAGAAAGAAAGGTCAACAAAGAATTAGCTGAGGTTTCTCTTTCAGCCCAGCTGTTCTGTGACTCTGTAGAAACTCCCTCAAGCAGGAGGCGATTATCCTCCATTGGAGGGGTTTAGACAGAAATCTGACCACCGTTTAACAAAGCATGTTTTAAATATCTACTTGTATGCTTATTTATTCAATGAATCTTCATTAAATCCAAGGCCTAATGCTGAACTAAGTAATAGGATACAAAGATTTAAAGACAAAAAAAAAAAAAGAAAAGATAGGATCTCTACCTTTAAGTATCTCTTTGTTTAGAGGGAGAAAACTACAGTATTATAAATAAATAAGTGAGTTAAATGTAAGCCATGAGACATAGCAGTGGATAGACTAAATCTGAAATATAATGAAATGATGATGAGAAAACGAATTACTGTTTATTCTGTAGGACTACAAGCGCTAGCTTTCTTGTTATGACTCTCTTCTATGTCATTTAGGTATTCTACTTACCATTCCTTAGGTGGAAATATTATTCATTGGCTAAACTCCAGATATCTTAAAGATGCAGTCTGTGAGGGCGCCTGGGTGGCTCAGTGGGTTAAGGCCTCTGCCTTCAGCTCAGGTCATGATCCCAGGGTTCTGGGATGGAGGCCTGCATCAGGCTCTCTGCTCAGCAGGGAGCCTGCTTCCTCCTCTCTCTCTCTGCCTGCTTCTCTGCCTACTTGTCATCTCCTTCTGTCAAATAAATAAATAAAAATCTTTAAAAAAATTATTAAATAAAAAAAAATGATGCAGTCTATGAAGAGGAGATAGAAATTTTTTTGTGTGTACCCAAGACTTGAAGTCATATAGTTCGCTGAATCTACTGGTAGCTGTCATATTTCATATTATACTATTTGATGACAAAGAGATAGATTGTGATCATTTGCAATTTTAAAAATTCCATTATTCCTAAAGTAAAAAGATGCCAAATAATCTGACCAGAAATTACAGAAATTGGCCAATTATCCGTCCTCTGGAAGCTCTCCTCACTTTTCAGAGATGGGAAAATTTTAGCCACATGCATTATGTGACTTGGGTGAAATCATCTAGACCTGTAGATCTAGAATGACTACAAGGGGCCACTGCTGAGTTTCTCCCACTAGTACGTGGGCTTAATTGAGTTTGGAGTTTGGTGGTGTAAGGAGAGAGGGCCTGACTAATCTGCTAGAGACTTGTACTCCTAAAAATCATCTCATGGTTTTCTTTCTTAGCTGGAAAATTCCATTTGTGATTGAGTTCCCACCATGAGCAAGGAGATACTTGCTAAGATCCCCTAAACCTGATTGCCACCTGACCAATGGCTTTCTTCACTTCTTCTAGCTTCCTCCTTCTTCCTCCTGGTTACTTACTTTTCAGTGTGCCCCTTTCTCTAATTCCCTCTTAACAGAGCTCATTTTCCTTCTTAGTTTCTGCCATTTCCTTGTCTAGGCTAATCTCCAATCTTCCGTAGCTTTAACCCTTATAACCTGAGGTTGGATTACATCAAGACTGAATAAGAGCTAACTTTTTCACCCTGGCATTTGAATCAAAATACTAGCACTGTTAGACAAAGACTTCTTCTATTTTGACACATCTCTTCTACTACCATCCCACCAAGGGCTTGAGTAGAGTTCCCCTCAGAAGACTATGGCTTTTGTACCCTTCTTTCTTTACTGACTAGATTAGCTTTGTACATCCACAGGAGATAGCTGAAAGTTCAAAAGGAAGTATGGGCTCCCTGCTCAGTGGGGAGTCTGCTTCTTCCTTTCCCCTGTGTGTGCTCTCTCTCTCTCTCTAATAAATAAAATCTTTTTTTTTAAAGATTTTATTTATTTATTTGACAGAGATCACAAGTAGGTGGAGAGGCAGGCAGAGAGAGAGGAGGAAGCAGGCTCCTCGCTGAGCAGAGAGCCCGATGCGGGGCTCAATCCCAGGACCCTGGGATCATGACCTGAGCCAAAGGCAGAGGCTTTAACCCACTGAGCCACCCAGGTGCTCCAGTAAATAAAATCATTTAAAAAAAAAATAATTGTTCTAAAATGATATTGTATGTGCCTTAATTTATTAATCCTCACAATAACCTTATGAGTAGATATTATTATCATTTCAATTTTACAGATGAGGAAAATGAATATCAGAGAGGTTAAGTGATTTCCTCAAGGTTACGTAGCTGGTAAGTGGAGAACTGAGATTTAAACCTTGGCAGCCTGTCTCAACTGCTCATGTTATTAACCACTGTTGGAGGCTACCATAGTTTTAAACTCTAAGTCCAGTTCACATTTTATAATACCAAGTTGCCTTGCTTCACCAAGATGTCTGGCCTTTTCAGATCAATTATTTTACCACCCACGGCCCAGCTCTGATCTCAACACAGGTCCCTGTGAAACCAGGCCTTCAGTCAATAGGCTGTAGACTCAACCCTTAGTTACCAAAGATGGGTGCATTTTCCAGTCACCAGAGGCTGAGCTAAGTATTTGTGCCCTTGAATTCCATAGTCAGGACCTCTTCAACTAGACTGTCTTCTAGACTCTCCTTGTCTAATCTAATTTCTAGCCTTCTATTGTTCTAACCTCTCATCCATAATTCACATTTTGTCACTCTTGTTTCAGCCAAACAGAAATAAACTTTGAGTTAACAAGTAATGGGGTGAGCAATTAATCATCCCAGTCTTTTCTCAACAGTAGTCACAAGCCCTAGCAAATTGGTTTTTGTCGTTGTTGTTGTTGTCATCGTTGTCGTGGTCATTTTGGTGAATCTTGAATTAATCTTTTATTATCCAGTCTGAAAACTGCCTGCCTACCTTTATTGTCTCAAACAATGACTTACTACTTTCTTTTGTTAGGCTTGTCTTCTGTCTCAGACTTTGAGTTTCTTCTCCTAAATGGTTGTGCCAACTGACATTTTAACCACTTTTCTCATCATTCCTGTTTTTCCTTTTTTAGAGGCATCTCCTGAAATCTGACTTTGTAGCCTTGATTCCTCTTTCCTTCCTGTTGGAAATCCTATTTTCCTTTCTCCTTTCTCTTCTTTCATGGAAGATGTGATATCAAAGAGACTAGATGGAGGTTAGGTGAAGTTTACTCCTACCCCCACTTTGGAGTCTCAGTCTATTTCCACCAACTCAGGCTTTGAACTTTGGGATCTACTTGCTTTACTTTACTCTTAAACTCAAAGAGGAAGGTATGTATTATGTTGTTGTGCAGAGCCTGGACTCCGTGTGTATCTTGAGACTGGTGGGCTTAGAGAGACTAACCCTCTGCATCCAGATGAGTTGCTGGAAAAACCTATTAGATCCTTGGTAAATTAAAAAATAATCAGTAATCTCTAGTATTAAATTTAATAAGCAATATAAGATTCAATAAGAAAATATTAGAACTTAACGTAGAGTTACATATTTTTTTTAATAAATGGAGAGGCTGTTCTGGTTGGTTGGGTATGGTTAGAGGGGCAAATGACATGGGAAAGACTGATTTTACTTATCATTGCCTAAACTGATTGAGTATGAACATAGTAGATTAGCCTACTCAGGGATTAAATAAGCTCAACACTGGTAGAAATACCAGTGCTTCCTTGATACTCTGCCCTAATCAGGCAACCATCTGGGCCCCTGGAAAAGTCCCTGCACAAATTTGGCATAGGCCAACTAGCAGCTCTAAATCCTAGATGCAGCTAAATTATCTGAGCCATACATGTTCCACTTCTTCAGATAACGTAAGCTATAATGGTTAGCTGAAGCTCTTGTATCACAAGGTTGTAAATATGCCACTAACTCGTCAAAACAAGGCACAACAAAAGATCCTATCAGTTCCTTTCAACTTTACCCATCTTCATTCACATAATCCTAGTAATCACCAGAATGAAACAATGTGAAAGAAATGCACTAGTTTGGTAGAACGTACTAGGGGTGCATACCTGGTTCGTAAACCTAAGCCAAGGAAGACTCATATGTATTGCTAGCAAAATAACTATACAGATAAAATCATAATAATGCACCAAAGAGTGGCTTCTCAGGGATACATCAACAACTATCTTCCTCACAGGGATATATAGTATGTCACTAAGTAGGGGACTAATATTGCAAAAATGTCAACTCCATCCCACTTAATCTGTATAATCTCTCAAATCCTGGGGTAAAACTAACTAAAAATCCCAGTTTTACCTTTCCTATAATTTGTGCAGATCCCTGAACTTCCTCATAATTCTCTATTTTTGTACTGCCCAATGTGCGGACTTAGGCCCCTTAGGTATTTTCTATAAGAAATTTACTCATGTTATAACTTCTTGTGTTAAGCAATTTTTGCTGATGGACAAAGGAGGAATAAGAGATTATGTGAAGAACCATGAAAGTCCCTGCCTTATCATTGCCTTATAATCTCCTCAGCTATATTTTAAAAGTCTATGATCTAAACAACAGGTGTTGGCAAGGATGTGGAGAAAAAGGAATCCTTGTACACTGTTGGTAGGAATGCAAACTGGTCCAGTTGCTCTAGAAAACAGTATGGAGGTTCCTCAAAATTAAAAAACAGAACTACCCTGGGGCACCTGGGTGGCTCAGTCAGTTAAGCGTCCAACTCTTGAGCTCGACTCAGGTTTTGATCTCAGGGTCATAGTTCAAGCTCCGCACTGGGCTCTCTGCTGGACATAGAACCTACTTAAAAAGGAGCGGGGGCTGAAGAATAGAACTATCCTACAATCCAGCAATTGCAGTACTGGCTATTAATCCAAAAAACACAAAACACCAGTGCAAAGGGACACATGCACCCCTGTGTTTATAGCAGCATTATTTATAGTAGCCAAGATATGGAAGCAGCCCAAATGTCCACCAACTGATGAACAGATAAAAAAGATGTGGTATACATATACAATGAAATATTATTCAGCCAGAAAAAAAAAACCCAATGAAATCTTTGCTATTTGGAGCCAGAGATGCTAAGCAAAATAAGTTAGAGATAGACAAATACCATATGGTTTCACTCATGCGTGGGATTTAAGAAACAAAACAAATAAGCAAAGGGGAAAAGAGAGAAATCAAGCAACGGACTCTTAACTTTAGAGAACAAACTGATGGTTACCAGAGGGGAGGTGGGTGGAGGGGGATGGGTAAAATTTGTGATGGGGATTAAGGAGTGTACTTGTTGTGATGACATTGGGTAATGTATGCAATTGTTTAATCACCATATTGTATGCCTCAAACTAATATATCACTGCATATTAACTAACTGGAATTAAAATGAAAACTTTTTAAAAAGTCTATGATCTTATGCTCCTGAGAAATGTAATATCATTTCCCAGACCTGACTGTTTCTCCCATGGGAGGTAGCTCTACCTCTCAGTCTTGAGGAAACTGGACAAAATTATTCTGAAGTTTATCAGAAGAGAAAGAAGAAGAGCCAATAAGACTTTTAAAAAAAGACTTGCTATCCTGTATTAAAAGTTACATGATTTAAATGAAACAAGATGGGATTGGGAGGGAGACAAACCATAAGAGACTCTTAATCTCAGGAAACAAACTAAGGGTTGTTGGGGAGTTGGGGGGAAGGGATAGGGTGACTGGGTTATGGACACTGGGGAGGGTATGTGCTATGGTGAGTACTGTGAATTGTGTAAGACTGATGATTCACAGACCTGTACCCCTGAAGTAAATAATACATTATATGTTAATTTTAAAAAGTTACATGATTTAGTGGCACCTAGGGAGCCCAATTGGTTAAGCATCTGACTCTTTTTTTTTTTAAGATTTTATTTATTGGGACGCCTGGGTGGCTCAGTTGGTTAAGCAGCTGCCTTCGGCTCAGGTCATGATCCCAGCGTCCTGGGATGGAGTCCCACATTGGGCTCCTTGCTCGGCGGGGAGCCTGCTTCTCCCTCTGCCTCTGCCTGCCACTCTGTCTGCCTGTGCTCGCTCTCTCTCTCTACCTCTCTCTCTCTGACAAATAAATAAAATCTTAAAAAAAAAAGATTTTATTTATTTATTTGACAGAGAGATCACAAGTAGACAGAGGCAGGCAGGGGGTGGGGGAAGCAGACTCCTTGCTGAGCAGAGAGCCCAATGCGGGGCTCGATTCCAGGACCCTGGGATCATGACTTGAGCCAAAGACAGAGACTTTAACCCACTGAGCCACGCAGGCACCCCTCTTTTTTAAAATTTTTTTTAAAGATTTTATTTATTTATTTGATAGAGATCACAAGTAGTCAGAGAGGCAGGCAGAGAGAGAGGAGGAAGCAGGCTCCCTGCTGAGCAGAGAGCCCGCTGCAGGGCTTGATCCCAGGACCCCGGGATCATAACCTGAGCCGAAGGCAGGGGCTTAACCCACTGAGCCACCCAGGTGCCTCACCCCTTTTATTTGCATTTATTTGACAGAAAGAGAGAGAGAGAGAGAGAGAGAGAGAGATCACAAGTAGGCAGAGAGGCAGGCAGATAGAGGGGGTGGATGCAGGCTCCCTGCTGAGCAGAGAACCCAATGCGGGGCTTGATCTCAGGACTCTGAGACCATGACGGGAGCTGAAGACAGAGGCTTAACCCACTGAGCCACCCAGGGGCCCTAAGCATCTGACTTTTGATAATGGCTCAGGTAATAATCTCAGGTTGTGAGATCAAGCCCCACATTGGGCTCCATGCTAGGTGTAAAGCCTACTTAAGATCCTCCCCGCCTCCCGCCACCCCATCTTTTAAAAAACAAAAGTGGAGGGATGCCTGGGTGGCTCAGTTGGTTGGGCGACTGCCTTCGGCTCAGGCCATGATCCTGGAGACCCGGGGTTGAGTCCCACATCGGGCTCCCAGCTCCACGGGGAGTCTGCTTCTCCCTCTGACCTTCTCCTCGCTCATGCTCTCTCACTGCCTCTCTCTCAAATAAATAAATAAAATCTTTAAAAAAAAAAAAGTGGAGAGGATGAGTTAAGATAGTCAAGGAGCAGGGGACCCTAAGTCTTGTCCCTCAAATACAGCTAGCTAGTTATCAAATTATTCTGAATACCTGAGAAATCAATCAGAGATCTGAGAAAAGAAATGCTGCAAGTCTACGAGTAGAAAAGCAATCTACCTTTTGGAAGGTAGGAAGTGCAGAGACTTGAATCAGGGGTGATACAGCTGAGGATATGGCAGAGAGAAGGGAGTCTGCTTACAGAGGCTACTGCAAAGTATTATAAACAGTGGAGTGCAGAATTGGAACTCTTAGAAGTCTGCTACAGTGGGGGATGTCATGGCTTAAAGGTGCTTAGGTGGTGAAACATTCCAGGATGTGACAGCATTGTCTCAGGACCCCAGGGTCAGAAGAAGAATGGGGGGGGGGGGATGCCTAAGTGGGGCAGAGTTCCCAGATGTAGGAGTGGGGAAACAGGCTGAAAACAGCAAGTCTAGGTGCTGTCTTTCTGCTCTACATTGCCATAAACTGTGAACTGTTACATGGTTGCACAATCACTTTCCTGGGAGGGGTCCAGCAAAAGGCAGAAGGTAGTGAGACCTTCCTCCCTCCCCCAGGAGGAACAGTGCAGTCTCCTCCACAGCAATCCATAAAATTTGGGGTTTTGAAATTTAGTCACAGGCTTGAGATTAAAAACAACTCAGTCACAGGGCAGGTGAACACAGAGTTCTGATGGAAACCAGGGAGACAAGAGTGATTGATTGCTTTTCTGTGAAGCCTCACTGAAGAATGGGGGGTGCAAACTTCCGGCTTGGGGCTAGAGAGTGGGGTGCCACCATATTCACCCCACCCATCAGTGCTGAAAGCCTTCAGGAGCAAAACAGTGCTACATAGTGGAATCCAGATCTGCTTACACTGAGCCCAGCCTCTGTGCAAGGGAGGCACATTTTCATTATGGCAAGTCTGTCTGAGAATCAGTGCAACAGACCCCTCTGCCAGACCAGCACAAACAACTGGATCACACCAAGTTTACTGATCACAGAAGGTTGCAAAGCTTCAGCTCCTGGGGAAAACAGTGTATGGTATTCTTTTTATTTTTATTCTTTAGTCTTATAGTATTATTTGGGGGGTTATTTTCTTATTTATTCAATTCTTTTTTATTCCTTTTTAATTATTATTCTTTATATGTAATATTTTTTATATTTGTTTCCTTTTACTTTATTATATTTTATTTATATATATGTAAGTTTTGCTATCTTATTTTGGAACCTAGTTTCTTTCTTTCTTTCTTTCTTTTTTTTTTTTGATGGCAGCAAAGCAAAGTTTTGTGTTGTTTTGTTTTGTTTTTAGCAAAGTAAGGCTTATTGAGCAATGGCAAAGTGACAGTACAAAGCTCCTGAGGAGGGGGAGGGGAATCTAGTTTCTTTTAACAAGAGTTCTGGGCCAGATTCCCAGGCTTCCCAGAGGAATTCTACCAAACATTTAAAGAAGAATTAATACCTATTCTTCTGAAACTCTCCCAGAAAATAAAAATAGAAAGAAAACATCCAAACTCATCCTATGAGGCTGGCATTACCTTGATCCCAAAACCAAGCAAAGATCCCACTAAAAAGAAGAATTACAGACCAATATCCCTGATAGATATGGATGTAAAAATTCTTACCAAGATACTAGCTAATAGGATCCAACAGTACATTAAAAGGACTATTCACCATGACCATGTGGAATTTATTCTTGGGTTGCAGGGGTGGTTCAACATTTGCAAATCAATCAATCAATGTGATATACCACATTAATAAAAGAAAGGACAAGAACCATATGATCCTCTCAATAGATGCAAAAAAAGGCATTTGACAAAATATAGCATATTTTCTTGATAAAAACTCTCCACTGTTCAGGAGTAGAGGGAACATACCTCAATATCATAAAAGCCATATATGAAAGACCCACACCAAATGTCATCCTCAGTGGGGAAAAACTGAGAGCTTTTCCCCCAAGGTCAGGAACACGGCAGGGATGTCAACTCTCCCCACTGTTGTTCCACAAGTATTGGAAGTCGTAGCCTCAGCAATCAGACAAGAAAAGGCATCCAGATTGGCAAAGAAGAGGTCAAATTTTCATGTTTCACAGATGACATGATATATAGAACACCCAAAAAACACCACCAAAAATTTGCTAGAACTGATACAGGAATTCAGCAAAGTCACAGGATATAGAATCAATGCACAGAAGTCAGTTGGATTTCTATACACTAACAATGAGGCAGAAGAAAGAAAAATCAAGGAATTGATCCCATTTGCAATTGCACCAAAACCCATAAGATATCTAGGAATAAACCTAACCAAAGAGGTAAAGGATTTGTACTTTGAAAACTATAGAACATTTATGAAAGAAATTGAGGAAGATATAAAGAAATGGAAAAACTCATGGATAGGAAGAACAAATATTGTTAAAATGTTTATGCTACCCAAAGCAATCTATACATTCAGTGCAATCCCTGTCAAAATAACATCAGCATTTTTCACAGGTCTGGACCAAACAAACTAAAATTTGTATAGGACTAGAAAAGACCCCAAATAGCCAAAGGAATGTTAAAAAAGAAAACCAAAGCTGGAGGCATCACAATTCCAGACTTCAAGCTCTATTACAAAGCTGTAGTCATCAAGACAATGTGGTACTGTCACAAACACACACACTCCTAGATCAATGAAACATAATGGAGAACCCAGAAATGGACCCTCAACTCTATGGTCAACTAATCTTCTTCAACAAAGCAAGAAAGAATATTCACATGGAGAAAAGACAGTATTTTCAAAAAATGGTATTGGGAAAATTGGACAGTCACATGCAGAAGAATGAAACTGGACCATTTCCTTATACCATACATAAAAACAGACCCAAATGGATGAAGGACCTAAATGTGAGACAGGGAACCATCAAAATCCTGGAGGAGAACACAGGCAGCAACCTCTGTGACCTCAGCCACAGCAACTTCTTGATAGACACCTCTCCAAAGGCAAGGGAAAAAAAAGCAAAAATGAACTATTAGTACTTCATCAGGATAAAAAACTTGCACAGCAAAGAAAACAGTCAACAAAACTAAAAGGCAGCCTGTAGGATAGGAGAGATATTTGCAAATGACTTGTCAGATAAAGGGCTAATACTTAAACTATATAAAGAACTTATCAAACTCAACAGCCAAAAAAAAAAAAATCCAGTTAAGAAATGGGCAGAAGAGATGAACAGACATTTCTCGAAAGAAAACATACAGATGGCCAATAGACACATGAAAAAATGCTCTACATCAGTCAGCATCAGGAAAATACAAATCAAAACCACAGTGAGATACAACTTCACAATGGCTAAAATTAACAACTCAGGAAACAAAGGATATTGGTGAGGTTGCAGAGAAAGGGGAACCCTCTTACACTGTTGGTAGGAATGCAAGCTGGTACAGCCACTCTGGAAAACAGTATGGAGGTTCCTCAAAAAGTTAAAAATAAACTAACTTCCAATCCAGCAATTAGACTACTGGTATTTATCCAAAGAATATAAATATTGTGACCAGAAGGGGCACTGCACCCCAATGTTTATAGCATCAAAGTCCACAATAGCTAAATTATGGAAGGAGTCCAGATGTCCACTGACAGGTGAGTGGATAAAGAAGATGTGGTATATACATACAATGGAATATTACACAGCCATCAAAAAATGAAATCTTGCCATTTGCAATGACATGGATGGAACTAGAGGGTATTATGTCAAGTGAAATAGTCAATCAGATAAAGACAATTATCATATGATCTCACTGGTATGTGGAATTTAAGAAACAAAACAGAGGATCATAGGGGAAGAGAGGAAAAAGGAAAGCAATACTAAACCAGAGAAGGAGACGAACCATAAGAGACTCTTAATCATAGGAAAAAAACTGAGGGTTGCTGGATGTGGAGAGATGGGGTAACTGGGTGATGGACATTAAGGAGGGTATGTGATGTAATGAGCATTGGGTATTATATAAAACTGATGAAGGGTAGGCCTGTACCTCTGAAACCAATAATACATTATATGTTAATTAAATTAATTTAAATTTTAAAATGTTTTAAAAAATAAAATAGAAGATAGAAATACACACACACAAAATTTCATAACACAATAATGGGGTCACTATTTTTTTTAAGATTTTATTTATTTGACAGAGAGAGCACAAGCAGAGTGAGTGGCAGGCAGTGGGAGAGGAGAAGCAGGCTCCCCACAGAGCAGGGGGAGCCCAATGTGGGAGTCAATCCCAGTACCCTGAGATTATGGCCTGAGCTAAACGCAATTACTTAACCAATGAGCCACCCAGGTGCCTTGGGCTCACTGTTTGTAATAGTTCATAACACTTATGTGTTTTGATGTGATGGTTTTGTCATGTGTTATAATTATCAGGCTCACTACTACCAAACTGCAGGTCCTTGAAGTCAGGGACTATGTCTTACTCATCTTTTTATCCCCCCACAAGATCAAACACACTGGCCTCTGTACAACAGCTGCCTAATAATGATGAATTGATTTAAATTTCATTAAGCAAGTTTAGGAAAAGCTGCCTTGGAAAGAACCTCAGATACCTTAAAATAAGGTCCTGGGATTGACTAATTGGAGAGGACTGGGTTTCTGTATTTAGCAGTGATGTTGGTACAGCCATCCTGTTGTCTGTGAGACATCACCTAGGATTATTACTGAGAGACATTCATGGTACAAAACTCCTCGAAAGTTTCTGGTCCTGTTGCCTCCAGAATGCTTTAACACTTGAGGATTTCCATTTTTATTGTATTTCTTGATTCTTCAAATAGAGACAAAAGCCCCATTTGTAGACATAATCCTCCTCAGTGAGAAAGTGTGAAGATCTAGTGAAGTCTTCACTAGCAGCCAGCATCCCAGGCTGATCCATAGAGGATTATCTTTCTCATCATTTCTCTCCTCTTTTTCAGAACAAGTGAGATATCTGCAAGCCAACAGCAGAGAACTCAACTCTACCTTTGGATATCCTGTGAGTATCAGGCCTCTAGTTACTTCAGGGGGTTAGTATTCTCCTCTAATATTCCCCTTTGTGAGTAGGGCAGGAATTCATTGCAGATGTAGATCCTACAACATAGGTTCTACTTTCTTTCAAGCTCCTATACAATGAGGGCTGGTGTAGTGAGGGCTCAGAAACCAAAATTAATTCTGGTGACCTAGGCTCAGGAGAGAATGTATCTCAGATTTTGGGTTTCATATATAACTTCTAGAAAAGAAATACTGTAGTTTTTTCTTGCACAAATGAAGTCGTAGTTCAATAATCTTTTTTCCACTTGGAGATCTGTGACAATACACAGATCTAACAGTGGAATGGTTTTTCACTGTTTTCAATATACCTTAATTTATTCTACCAGTCTCCTATTGATGAACATTTAAAATGTGTCCATTCAGGGGTGCCTGGGTGGCTCAGTCAGTTAAGTGTCTGACTTTTGGCTTTGGCTCAGGTCATGATCTTGGGGTGGTGAGATTGATCTCCACATCAAGACAGAGTCTACTTGAGATTTTCTCTCTCCCTCTTTCTCTTCCCCTCCCCTGGCTCATGTACACACA
Organism: Mellivora capensis; assembly: GCA_004024625.1. Taxonomy (NCBI): domain Eukaryota; kingdom Metazoa; phylum Chordata; class Mammalia; order Carnivora; family Mustelidae; genus Mellivora; species Mellivora capensis. The sequence goes on from PISX010023191.1 coordinate 28,372, forward strand.
CACACTCTCTCTCTAAAATAAATAAATAAACCTTAAAAAAATAAAATGCCTCCATTCATATCCAGGTATCCCCTCTAAAAAAATAGTCCCCAGTGTTTTGCTATGATAAAGGGTTCTGAATGAACAACATTAATCATAAATCTTGTCACATTTGTGTGAATATATCTTTTTTTTTAAGATTTTATTTATTTGTCAGCGAGAGCGAGAGAGCGAGCACAGGCAGACAGAGTGGCAAGCAGAGGCAGAGGGAGAAGCAGGCTCCCTGCCGAGCAAGGAGCGGGATGTGGGAATCGATCCCAGGACGCTGGGATCATGGCCTGAGCCGAAGGCAGCCACTTAACCCACTGAGCCACCCAGGCGTCCTGAATATATCTTTTTTTAAAAGACATTTTTGTTTTAGAGAGAGAGAGAAAGTGCAAGAGCAGGAGGAGGGGGAAGACTCCCTGCTGAGCGGGGAGCCCAAGGCAGGTTTCTATCTCAGGACCCCAAGATCATGACCTGAGCATAGACCAAGAGTTGGACGCTTAACCGACTGAGCTACCCAGGTGCCCCTTGTGTGAATATATCTTATGAAAATTTCCTAGAAGTGAATTGGCTGGGTTAAAGGAAAAACACATTAAAAATTGTGATGCATATTGCCAGACTTCCCTCTATAAAGATTATATCTACTTATATTTCTACTTACAGTGGAGACTGCTCATTTTTCCATATTGCTGCCAGACTAGGTATTATCAATCTTTTTCATCTTTGCCAGCCTCTTGAATGAAAAATGATGTTTTGTTATCTATCCTTTCTTAATTTCAAGTGAGTTCAATAATCTTTTCATGTTAATTAACCTTTTTATGGAAACTACCTTTTTGCCCATTTTCTATTAGGTTTTTAATTTTTCACTTACTTATTAATAACTCATAAAGAGATATATATCTAAAGTTCATACTCCAGCACCTATCCTTGCCCACTGCTGCTCCCTGTAGGGAACTATTGATTTTACTTTCTTGTATATTCATCAGTGCTCCTTTGTGTAAATAAAGCGAAGACGCTTTCTTAAACTGTTCAGAACCTTTACATATGTCCTGGAGATGTTTTCATAATAACTTTTTCCTTCTTTTCTTTTTTCACCTGCATAGTATTTCCTATGTAGATTTAGCATAGTTTATGTAACCAGTTTCTTAAAATTGACATTTGGATTGTTTCTAGTCATTTACAGTTACAAGCAATGTTTTTATACATGTTATTTTGTGCATGTACAGCTGTATTTATCTATCTATCTATAACTGTAGGTATATAAATACATATATAGCCATACATATTTGTAGTCTCTGTAGGACATTAGTTTATGATTTCTGAGTTAGAGAAGTTCTGGATAATAACAGTGTTCAGGGTATGGCCATGGGAGCAGATTTTCTTTCCCCCTTTCTATCTTCTAGACATATATGAGAAACATTATAATGTAATAAAACTAGATTTTGACATCAGACAGACCTGAGTTTGAGTACAGCTCTACTCCTTACTAACTTTGCGTCTTTAGGCATGCTTTTTAACCTTTCTGTTCTTGAGTTTCCTCATCTGTGAAAAGGGCCTAATTCACCTTACATGGTGCTTGTGGGAGTTAGACATAGTTGTGAATAATACTGTCTCTCTTCCTTCAAGAAACCATTGTCTTTTCACATGAAAAAGTGCTCCACATCACTCGGCATCAGGGAAATACAAATTAAAACCACAATGAGGTATCACCTCACACCAGTCAGAATGGCTAAAATTAACAAGTCAGGAAATGACAGATGCTGGCGAGGATGTGGAGAAAGGGGAACCCTCCTACACTGTTGGTGGGAATGCAAGCTGGTGCAACCTCTCTGGAAAACAG
>PISX010023192.1:0-30379 GCA_004024625.1 Mellivora capensis
ACCATTGTACCTTCTTAAACTCTCTTCCCAAAGACTGAAACTTATCATCTGGCAGGGGATGTTGGGGGAAGAAAACAAATGTCCTGAGGTGTAAAGGATGAAATGAAACTAAAAGTTGGTTCTTTCATCTTTTTTAATGTATGCCTTTTCAGCTATAAGCTTCCTACTAACAAGCGCTCTAGCTAAATCCCTTAAGTTATGGTATGTCATATTTAAGTCATTTTCACTTATTTCAACAAAACCAAAAGTTGGTTCTTGAAAGGATCAACAAAATGATAAATGTTTAGCTAGACTGACAAAGAAAAAAGAAGACTCACATTCCTAAAATCAGAAATGAAGTAGGACATTACTATGTACCCTACCGAAACAAAGAGGTCTGTAGGTAATGCTATGAAAAACTATAACCCACCAATTAGATAATTGATGAAATAGACGAAATGGAAGATTGCTAGAAAGACACAAACTGCCAAAACTGAATCAAAAAGGAACAGAACTTCTGAATTGATCTACAACTGGTAATAAAGAGAATGAATGGTAATTTAAAAACTAATGGTAATTTAAAAACTAACAAAACTAAAAACTAATGGTAAAAAAAAACTAAAATTTAAAAACTAACACACAGAACAGCCTAGATCCAGATGGCTTCCCCAAATGGTAAATTCTGCTAAACATTTGAAGAATATCAATTCTTCACAAAATCTTCTGAAAAATAAAAGAGGGAACACTTCCCCCACTCATCCTATGAGGTCAGTATTAACCCAATTCTAAAACCAGACCAAGATACCACAATAAAAAAACAAAAAACAACCCAGAAAAAACAAAACCATAGACAAATATCTCTTAAGAATACAGATGCAAAAAATCTCAAAAAAAATTCTAGCAAACCAAATCTAGCAATATATGAAAAGGATTATTCACCATGACCAAATGGAAGCAACATCTGAAAATCAATTCATGTAATAATGTTCTAATAGAAAAAGGACAAAAATCACATGACCATGGATTTTACAGGGGCGCCTGGGTGGCTCAGTGGGTTGAGGCCTCTGCCTCCAGCTCAGGTCATGATCCCGGGGTCCTGGAATCGAGCCCCACATCGGGCTCTCTACTCATCAGGGAACCTGCTCCCCCCCAAACCCCACCTCTCCACCTGCCTCTCTGCTTACTTGTGATCTCTGTCAAATAAATAAATAAAATCTTAAAAAAAAAAAAGAAAAAGCATTTTACAAAACTAAACTACCATGTCATAAAAAGTAGGAATAGAAAGGAACTTCCTGAACCTGATGATAAAACAGATCTAAAAAAATTCCAAAACCATCATAAATACTTCAGTGGTGAAAGACTCACTTCCTCTTAAGATCAAGAAAAAGACAAGGATGTCCACTTTGCCACTTCTAGTCAACATTTTGCTAGATGTGCTAGCCAGAGAATTTGGGTAAGAAAAGGAAATAAAAGGCATCCAAATTGGAAAAGAAAAAGCAAAATTATCTCTATTTAGAGATGACATGATTTTGTATACAGAAAATCTTTTTTTTTTTTTTAAGATTTTATTTTTATTTATTTGGCAGAGAGAGATCACAAGTAGACAGAGAGGTAGGCAGAGAGAGAGGAGGAAGCAGGCTCCTTGCCGAGCAGAGAGCCCAATGCGGGACTTGATCCCAGGACCCTGAGATCATGACCCGAGCCGAAGGCAGCGGCTTAACCCACTGAGCCACCCAGGCGCCCTGTATACAGAAAATCTTAAGGAACACACTAAATAAAAAATGAGGTTGTAGGATACAAGATCAATATACAAAAATCAATGGTATTTCTATACAGTAACAATGAAAACTCTGAACAAAGAAAATACCTATGAATAAATTTAACAAAAGAAGTGTAAAAATTTATACCGGAGAACCTACACAAATTATTGAGAGAAATTAATGACCTAAATAAATGGAAAGACACCCCATATTCATGGAGGAGGAATGTTAAGAAGGCAATACTCCCCAAATTGATCTACAGATTCAATGAAATCCCTATCCCTATAGGAAATATCAAAAATAGGCAAATCTAAGACAGAAAGTAGGTAAGTGTTGTCTAGGGTTAGAGGGGATGGGAGGATTGGGGTGGAGGCTATGGCTAATGAGAGAACACTTTCATTTTGGGATGATGAAAATGTTCCAAAATTTATTGTGGCGATGGTCACAAAACTCTGAATATATTAAAAGCCACTGAATCGTAAACTTTAAATGAGCACATGGTATGATATGTAAAATATATCTAGATAAAACTTTAAATGAATACAATAATACACTAGACATATATCCTTCATGTCTAATTTTCGAATAAATGTATTATAAAACATCTGTAACATTTTGCCAATAAATGCATGCAATCATCTCTAATCCTTGTAGCCAGTTACCTCTGTTAATCCTTCAGGGCTTTACTCATTCATGCATCTAATATTTGAGTATTCTGTTCTAGGTATAGAATTCTAAAAGCCCTGGATATTAAGCAATGAAAAAAAATGGGTAAAAATTCTACTCTTAGGGACCTTACATTCTAAAGGAGTGGATATAAATAAAATGGATATAAATAAAAGTGGATAATAAATAAAACATATGGTATGCAAGATAATGTTAAATGATAAAGAGAAAAATAGGAAAAGAACTAAAGGGAAAACTGACCACTCACCCCACTCCTCTTCCCTTAATTTTAGAATAAGGTAACTAAGGAATCCAGAGAAGGTGATATTAAGTCAAATCCTTGAGGCAGTAAAGGAGGAAGCCAGGTGGACGCTAGCGACAAGTATTTTATGCAGAGGGAACAACAAGTGCAAAGGGACTAAAGTAGGCATATATAGGTGACATGTCGAGGAACAGAAAACAACCACTGTTGTGAGCAAGAGTGAGGAAGTGGAAAAGTAGGCGACCCAGGAGGTTACAGATAACCTGTATAATGCTGCGTACCACTGGCCCACCCCCTCTCCCTCTTTTTAAAAAAAGTAAAATAAGAGGACACCATTTCCCATCATCAATTGGCATACTGTAACAAAAAAACATAGGTAAATATGTAAATGTTTAATGGGGTTAAAAACAAGAACTTTAGAGTTTATAGAGTCGGAATTTCCAGACCTTTTACCTTATTAAGTTCTTTCCGTACCAACAAAACTTCTCCCATATTTACATCAATGGAAAGGTAATAATGAGGTATGGTTTGCTTAGACTGCATTAACCGCTGTGCAATAACCTGAAAACAGAGATCAAAACATCATTGAACTTAGCTCAGGTGAAGCTTTACCTAATGCAGGGCTCACTCTGCCCCTTTACCTTCCTCCCTGGTAATGGTCACCTCAAGCATTACAAGAACTGGAATATGGAAGTGGCACATGCGCCAGAACCCGGGCTCCTTCTGGGAGTATTCGATCAGAGCAATGTTTGTTTATCCCAAGGATGTAATCGGCCAAACCAAACATCTTACACTAGGCATCTAAGATTCCCAACTCAAAAGAGTCTCTGCTAGCGCTTCAAACTGTAGATGCAACAGAAGAATCAGAGCAAAGGCGCCCCCCCACAGCTCTGGTTGCAGATTCAGGGTAACACTCTTACACGACGAATGTTGCTGATTGGGACGTCTGTGAAGACACCTGTAGGAACGGGAGCCACTCCTGGAGCCGCGGCAGGCACAGCAGCTGCTGGAGCCTATAGGGGAAGTAAAAAAGCTCTCAGTACCAGTAGCTCAATCCTGGCATATGCAACAGACGCAAGCTAGTGACTCTTACAGATGGCAAAGTAAATGTTCAAAGGCTTATAGAAAATAGGGATGCCTGGGTGGCTCAGTGAGCTGGGCAACTGCCTTCGGCTCAGGTCATGATCCCGGGCTCCTGGGATGGAGCCCCGAGTCGGGCTCCCTGCTCAGGGGGAGCCTGCTTCTCCCTCTGCCTGCCTCTCCCCCGCTTGTGCACACGCTTACTCTCTCCCTCTCTCTCTGACAAATAAGTAAGTAAATTAAAAAAAAAATTTTTTTAAATAAAAGGCTTATAGAAAATAGCTATTTCTATCCCAAGGGAACAAAAGGGACTCAGATTTTTACTGTGCTTATATAAGAAGTCTGCTTTTAATTTTTATACTTAGAATTCTGTGACGAAGTTTTTTTTTTATAAAGATTTTTATTTTTTATTTATTTGACAGAGATCACAAGTAGTCAGAGAGGCAGGCAGAGGGGGTTGGGGGGAAGCAGGCTCCTTGCTGAGCAGAATGCCCTATGTGGGGCTCAATCCCAGGACCCTGAGATCATGACCTGAGCCGAAGACAGAGGCTTAACCCACTGAGCCACCCAGGCGCCCCCTGTGATGAAGTTTTAAGTATCATTTTCTTTGTTCAATGATTAGTTTGTTAAAATAATTTTGTATTTGCAAAATTACCTCCAGGAAAAGCAATCAAAGCATTCTTAAATTGAAAAAATTAGAGATAAACATAAAACAAGGTAATTTACTTTTATAAACAGTATTAAGAAAAAACAATGATGAATCTTTCACTTATTTAAAGATTTTATTAATTTAGACAGAGAAAGAGAGAAAGCAGGCAAAAGCAGGGGGAGAGGGAGAAGGAGAAGCAGGCTCCCTGCTGAGCAAGAAGCCTGACTCGGGGCTTGATCCCAGGATGCTGGGATCATGACCTGAGCCAAAGGCAGATGCTCAACCAATTGAGCCACCCAGATAACCCAAATCTTTCATTTTTTTTTTTTTAAGATTTTATTTATTTATTTGTCAGAGAGAGAGCGAGCACAGGCAGACAGAATGGCAGGCAGAGGCAGAGGGAGAAGCAGTCTCCCTGCCAAGCAAGGAGCCGGATGTGGGACTCGATCCCAGGACACTGGGATCATGACCTGAGCCGAAGGCAGCTGCCTAACCAACTGAGCCACCCAGGCGTCCCGCCCAAATCTTTCATTTTAAAACAAACATCTAGGAGTGGCTGGGTGGCTCAGTCTGTTTAGCCTCTGCCTTTGGCTCAGGTCATGATCCCAGGGCCTTGGGATCGAGCCCTGCAATGGGCTCCCTACTCACAGGGAGCCTGCTTCTCCCTCTCCTCCTCACTCATGCTTTCTCTCTCTTGCTCTCTCAAATAAATAAATAAAATCTTTTTAAAAATAAATAAAGCAAACACCTAAGTAAATAATTTTCTTTCCTTTAAACTAATTATTTTAACACTTTAACCAACCAAAAAGAAGTTCGTTGGCTATATGGATTTACTCCCTGTATGGAATAACTAACTACATAAAACTCAAACTCTAGTCAACCAACTTGTAAGCACGCACTTAAAAGTAGGGCCTGGGGACGCCTGGGTGGCTCAGTTGGTTGGACGACTGCCTTCGGCTCAGGTCATGATCCCGGAGACCCGGGATCGAGTCCCGCATCAGGCTCCCAACTCCACAGGGAATCTGCTTCTCCCTCTGACCTTCTCCTCGCTCATGCTCTCTCACTGCCTCTCTCTCAAATAAATAAATAAAATCTTAAAAAAAAAAAAAAAAAAAAAGTAGGGCCTGAACGAGGAGGAGAGGATGTTAGGGAAAACTGAGTACCACTACTGGAAAAAAAAAACTGGAATGCATATCCATGTAGCATATCATCTTTCCTTTTGTATGCTGAGTGACAACACATTCATATCTAAAAATTGCTAGCCAGTGAAATTAGACAAAAGGAAACACAATTCTGGTTGCAGGAACAAACTACCAAAAGCAAAACAAAACAAAAAAGCCAAGTCTAACTCACAGGAGCAGCTTTAGTAGGCACAAAAGAGTCGATGTCCTTCTTGATGATTCTGCCTTCTGGTCCCGTGCCTAGAAGAGATGCATAAATTTCACACGTGAGAGCAGACCGCCGGTTCCTCCAGGAGCTCAACACTATGATCCTGAAGTGCAAGTTCCTAAGAGTTCTCCAAAGGCCCTCTGAAGGGGTCACTGCCTTACCCCTGCACCTGAACATCTCCCTAAGACAGCAGCTCTTGTCAGTTATTAATTATAATTTACACAGAGTGCTCCCATTTGATCTGTACTGGTTCTTTTGAACTACAGCAAATATTCTTTGTTAAGTACTTCTCTTTTAGAGTTTTACCTAAGCTGTACTTCATCTTTTCATGTTCTTTACTTTTAAATTGGAAAGTACTGACATATGGATAATACTAAGTACGATTTATACTTCCCAAAGTCTAGCTGCCTCCTCTCTTAGTCTCCTCTGAAAAACTCTTTCTGAACCTTGAAATAGATCTCATTTGGTTTCTAGATTCATTTGATCATGAAGAATTCCTTTTGTACAAAGTCAGCAGATACAACAACAATTGTTTCGGGCAAATCAGGCAAGTTAATTTTTTTCACCCCAAGACAGCTTGAGTAACTCAACTGCAATGATCTCATCTTCAGAATCACTCCTTCCTTGTGTGGTCTCCATCATTTAGAGCTTTCTTGTAGTTGCCAAGGTTCTAACTGACCTGTGTCAGAGACTGGGAATGAAGTATGTGTAGGGAAAGATCTTCAAATCCTTCACACAAGGAAAAATCTTCAAATCCTCTCACGAAGGGGTTGCTTTTATTTTCACTTAATTCCTTCCTATTCCCAACCACAACCAATCAGGTTTAACTTCAGACCCAAACAGATAATCCTGAACCTTAATTCTAAGGAGATTCAAAATTTAGTTATTAAGATACCTTTTACACTGGCCCACTTCTAGAAAAAATTTGGTCAAATTGATTCATCTTCCCCCAAGGCAGACTTTTAAAAGGAGTCTCGTTGTATGCAGTTCATCCCAACTCCTTTCCTTCATTATGAAAAATGAGTTGGCTACGATTGTGTTTATCCTCGCCCGGAGCTCTAGAACAGAGGTAGCAGTACCCCTATTAGATACCCCGCCTTTATAAACAACAGAAACCGTAACCTCCCTTTACCACCAAAGCAGATCTGCCACAGCCCCTCGAGAGAAGGAAACCTGCAGTATCACCTGCCTTGGGTTGGGCTTTAGCTACCCACAAGAATTTCCTACCAGGAGTCAGCTGAAATCCTTTAAGTCTTTTTGCCTATCTGATGAAGAAGGCATAACAGGCCATCATAAAACAATATGGTTTAGGGACGCCTGGGTGGCTCAGTTGGTTAAGCGGCTGCCTTCGGCTCAGGTCATGATCCCAGTGTCCTGGGATCGAGTCCCACATCGGGCTCCTTGCTCCGCAGGGAGCCTGGTTCTCCCTCTGCCTGCCACTCTGTCTGCCTGTGCTCGCTCTCTCTCTCTCCCTCTCTGACAAATAAATAAATTAATTAAATAAAAAAAATAAAAAATAAAACAATATGGTTTAAAGGGAAGAACAGCAGACAAAGAGTAAAAAATGTAGGGTTGTCATCAAATATAAGTTGAAAGACTAGAGTCACTTAATCTCTCCTGGTCTTTAGTCTCACCTGTAGTTTAAAGATACAGTATCAGCCCCTGCTCAAAGGAAGGTTGTGAGGATAAAATGGGAAAGTGACGTGAAAGTGATTTGCTTCAAATAAATGAGACAAATCAAACTCTGATTATTAGGGTGTAGGCTTTAAAACAGTTTCTCCCCAAATGATTACATTTTGGTCACATTTGCTAAGTCATCTGTCTCTGCAAGGAGGGCAGGGAGACTGGAGACTGAGTTTAACAGCTCATGGCCAAGGATTTAAATAACCACTCTTCTGGGGTGCCTGGGTGGCTCAGTGGGTTAGGCCTCTGCCTTCGGCTCAGGTCATGATCTCAGGGTCCTGGGATCGAGCCCTGCATCTGGATCTCTGCTTAGCAGGGAGCCTGCTTCCTCCTCTCTCTCTCCGTGCCTGCCTCTCTGCCTACTTGTGATCTCTCTGTCAAATAAATAAATAAAATCTTTAAGTAAATATATATATATGCATATATGTATATACATATATGTATATATATGCATATATATATACGAATAAAACCACTCTTCTTACAGAAACCTCCATAAAAACTCTTAAAAACAAGATTTGGAGCTTTTGGGTTGGTGAACACATCAGTGTGATAGGAGGGTGGTACTCCCCAAGAAGGCATGGAAGCTCTGCTCCCATCTCCCCTACAACCCTTGCCTTGTGCATCTCTTCTATTTACCGTTCCTGTGTGCTATCCTTTACAATAAACTGGTAATGGTACATACGGTGCTTTCCTGAGTTCTGTGTGTCCTTCTAGTGAATTCGCACACTTGAAGCAGGGATCTTCGGAACTCCTAACTTAGAGCCAATGGGTCAGAAGTATGGGTGGTCCCCAGGACTTGAAACAACTGACATCAGAAGCGGGGCAGTCTGGGGCACCTGGGTGGCTCGGTCGTTCAGGTCATGACCCCAGGGTCCTGGGATTAGGCCCTGCATCTGGCTCCCTGCTTAGTGGGAAGCCTGCTTCTCCCTCTCCCGCTCCCCTGGCTTGTGTTTTGTGTTCCCTCTCTCATTGTCTCTCTGTCAAATAAATAAAATCTAAAACAAAACAAAACAAAAACAACAAAAAAACAAAACAGAGGGGCAGTCTTGTGGGACTGAGTCCTTAATCCTGTGGAGCCCGATGTTAATTCTGTAGTGTTAGTGTCAGAACAGAATTCAAGTGGAACACCCAGGTGGTGGCAAAGAACTGAGTGTTGGTGTGGAAAAGACGTATCTGGTGACAGAGATGGCAGTCAGAAAACAACACACAATCACTGATCCTCTCAACTCACTTATTCTAGACCATTCCCTCCTACTGCAAAACTTCTTCAACCTTGCCAAGACCCCCACTCCACTGCCTCGACTGCTCTCATCATCCATCGTTTTCCTATCATCTTCTCTTCTTCCTCACCCCGCTTACACTGTGGATCATGGTTAAACTCATTCCCTGGCCAAACTCTAAAGTGTCTGTCTTCTCAATGCCAACATCAGAATAGCTTAATGCTGCTGGGGACAAAAAAGTGCACACATAGGGGTGCCTCTGTAGCTGAGTCAATTAAGCATCTGATTTTCGATTTCAGCTCTGGGTTTATCTCAGAGTTGGGAGTCCAAGCCTTGCCTCATGCCCTGCATGGAGCCTACTTAAAGGAAAAAAAAAAGCACACTTAGATTACTAATTATACTCTAAATTCAGAGCCACAAACCTGAGATAGGAATCTTTTTCCATTTCTTTCTTTCTTTTTTTTTTAATTTGACAGAAAGAGAAGCAGGCTCCCCGCCGAGCAGAGAGCCCGATGCAGGGCTTGATCCCAGGACCCTGAGACCATGACCCGAGCTGAAGGCAGAGGCTTAACCCACCGAGCCACCCAGGTGCCCCTCTTTTTCCATTTCTTTGTGTCATCTTCGATTTCTTTCATCGGTGTTTTACAGTTTTCAAAGAACAGATCTTTTACTTCTATAGTTAGGTTTATTCCTACATATCTTACGGTTTTTGGTGTAACTGTAAATGGAACTGATTCCTTGATTTCTCTTTCTGCTGCATTATTATTGGTGTATAGAAATGCAACAGATTTTTGTATGTTGATATTGTATGCTGTGATGTTACTAAAATCGTGTATCAGTTCTAGAATTCTGGTGGAGTTTTTTGGGTTTTTTAGACAGAGAATCGTAACATCTGTAAATAGTGGCAGTTTTACTTCTTCCCTGCCAATGTGGGTATTGTTTTTATTTTTCTCTTTGTTGTCTGATCACTGAGGCTAGGACTTCCAATGGTGAGAATGGACATCGTGTCTTGTTCCTGACTATAGAGGAAAAGCTCTCAGTTGTTGCCCACTGGGGATGATATGAGCTATGGATTTTTCATGTATGGACTTTATGATGGTGAGGTATGTTTCCTCTACCCCTACTTCTTTGAGGGTATTTTTAAAAATTTATTTATTTATTTATTTATTTGAAAGAGATAGAGAGCACAAGTAGGCAGAGCAGCAGGCAGAGGGAGAGGGAGAAGCAGGCTCTACGCTGAGCAGGGAGCCCGGTGTGGGGCTCGATCCCAGGACCCTGAGATCACAACCCGAGCCGAAGGCAGCCGCTCAATCGACTGAGTCACCCAGGCGCCCCCAAGGGCTGGTTTTTTTTTTATCATGAATGGATTTGTACTTTGCCAAATGCTTTTATGCATCTACTTAGAGGACCACATGGTCCTTATCCTTTCTTTTATTAACGTGCTGTATCGTGTTGGTTGATTTCCAAGTATTGAACCATCCTTGCAACCCAAGAATAAATCCCACTTGACTGTGGCGAACAATTCTTTTAATGACTGTTGAATTTGATTTGCTAGTATTTTGTTGAGAATTTTTGCACCCATGTTCATCAGGGATATTGGCCTGTAGTTTTCTAAGTGGAGTCTTTGGGTACTGTTGGCCTCACAGAATCCTAGAAATTCCATTTCTATTTTTGGGGATAGTTTGAGAATAACAGGTATTAAGTCTTCTTTAAATGTCTGGTAGAAGTCTCCTTTGAAGTCATCTGGTCCTGGACATTTGTTTGTTGGGAGATTTTGATTACTGATTCAATTTCTTTGCTGGTTATTGGTCTGTTCAAGTTTTCTATTTCTTCTTGTTTCAGTTTTGGTAGTTTATATGTTTCTAAGGATTTATTCATTTCTTAATCTTTCATGATACTCTTTTACAATCCTTTGTATTTCTGTGGTATTGGTTATTTCTTCTCTCTCATTTTGATTTACTTGGGTACTTTCTCTTTTCTTTTTGTTAAGTCCATGGAGGGGTTTATCAATTTTATTCATTTTTTCAATGAACCACCTTCTGATTTCATTGATCTGTTGTTTTTTTAGTTCCTATATCAATATCTCTGCTCTGATCTTTATTATTTCCCCTCTTCTGCTGACTTTAGGTATCATTTGTTGTTCTTTTTCTAGATCCTTTAGGTGTAAGGTTAGGTTGTTTGAGATTTTTATGGTTTCCTGAGGTAGGCCTATATTGCTATATACTTCCCTCTTATGACTGCTTTTGCTGCAAATCCTAAGGTTTTGGACCACCGTGTTTTCATTTTCATTTGTTTCCATGTGTTTTTTTTATTTCTTCTTTAATTTCCTGGTTGACGCATTCATTCTTTAGTAGCATGTTGTTTAACCTCTATGTATCTGTGGCATTTCCAATTTTTTCTTGTAGCTGACTTCAAGTTTCAGTGTTGTGGTCAAAAAATATGCATGGCATGATCTCGATCTTTTTGTACTTGTTGAGGCCTGATTTGTGACCTAATATGTGATCTATTCTGGAGAATGTCCCGTGTGCACTTGAAAAGAATGTGTATTCTGCTGCTTTAGGATAAAATGTTCTGAATATATGTTAAGTCCATCTGGTCTAGTGTGTCATTCAAAGTCATTGTTTGTTCTTGTTGATATTCTGTTTAGATGATCTGTCCATATGATCTGTCCACTGATGTAAGTGGGGTGCTAAAGTTCCCTGCTATTATTGTACCATTATCAATGAGTTTCTTTGTTTGTTATTATTTTAAATATTTGGATGCTCTGAAGTTGGGGGCATAAATATTTACAAATGTTAGGTCTTTCTGTTGGATGGTCCCTTTTATTATGATATAGTCCCCTTCCTTCATCTTATGTTACAATCTTTAATATAAAATCTTGTTGGTCTGATATAAATATTATTACTCTGGCTTTCTTTTGATATCCATTTGCATGATAAATGTTTCTCCTTACTTTCACTTTCTAATTTTAATTTTTTATCCTTAGTAATCTCCACACCCAACGTGGAACTTGAACCTACAACCCCGAAACCAAGAGTCACATGCTCCACCAACCAAGACAGCCAGTGCCCCACTATCCCCTCACTTTCAATTTACAGGTGTCTTTAAGTCTAAAGTGAGTCTCTTGTAGGCAGCATATAGATGGGTCTTGTTTTTTTTATCCATTCTGACACCCTGTCTTTTGCTTGGAGAATTTAGTTCATTTACTTCAGAGTAATTATTGATACATATGTATTCAGTGCCATTTTATTACTGGTTCTGTTGTTGTTTCTGGAGATTTTTCTCTGTTCCTTTATTATCTTTGTCACTTTTGGTCTTTCCTTCCTACTCAAAGAATCCCCTTCAGGACGCCTGGGTGGCTCAGTTGGTTAAGCAGCTGCCTTCGGCTCGGGTCGTGATCCTGGCGTCCTGGAATCGAGTCCCGCATCGGGCTCCTTGCTCAGCGGGGAGCCTGCTTCTCCCTCTGCCTCTGCCTGCCACTCTGTCTGCCTGTGCTCGCTCTCTCTCGCTCTCTCTGACAAATAAATAAATAAATAAAATCTTTAAAAAAAAAAAAAAAAGAATCCCCTTCAATATTTTTTGCAGGACTGGTTTAGTGGTCATGAACTCCTTTAGTTTTTGTTTGTCTTGGAATGTGTATTGTGTTATAAGTAGGCTCCATGTCTGGGAGTGTGTGTGTGTGTGTGTGTGTGTGTGTGTGTGCGTGCGCGCGCGCGCGCGATGTGTGTTTTAAGTAGGCTCCATGCCTGGTGTGGAACCCAATGCAAGGCTTGAACTCACAACCCTGAGATCAAGAGTCAGACTTAAAGGATTAGCCACCCAAGCACGCAGGTTGTCTGGGAAACTTTCTTTCTTTCTTTCTTTTGATCGTCTGGGTAATTTTTTTCAGAGATTTACTTATTTATTTTAGAGAAAGAGGGGAGAGGCAGATGGAGAGGGAGAGTCTTAAGCAGACTCCCTGCTGAATATGGAGCACAATGCAGGGCTCAATCTCAGGACCTTGTGATCACGACCTGAGCCAAAACCAAGAGTCAGACATTTAACCGACTACACCACCCCAGCACCCCTGTCTGGGAAACTCTTTATCTCTTCTTCTATTCTGAATGACGGCCTTGGTGGATACAGTGTTCTTGGCTGCAGATTTTTCCCATTCAGAATGTTGAATATATCATGCCACTGCATTCTGGCCTGCCAAATTTCTGTGGAGAGATCTCCAGCTAACCTTACAGGTCTTTTCTTGTAAGTTGGGGACTTCTATTGTCTTGTTGCTTTTAGGACTTTTTTTTTAATCACTGTATTTTGCAAATTTAACTACAGTATGTCTTGGCATTGGCCAGCTTTTGTTGATTTTCATGGGAGTTCTCTGTGCCTCCTGGATATGGATGTCTGTTTTTTTCCCCTGACTATAGAAGTTTTCAGCTATTAATTCCTCAAAACTTCTGCCCTTTTCTCTCTTCTTCTTCTTCAGGGACTCCTATGATATGAATGTTACTATGTTTGATTGAGTCACTGAGTTCCCTAAGTCCACGCTTATGATCCATCATTCTTTTGTTCAGCTTCATTCCGTTAATTCTAGCTTCTGTATCACTTACTCATCCCTCTGCTTCTTCTATCCTAGTGGTGATTATATCCACCTGGTTTTGGATCTCAGTTACTGCATTTTTCATTTCTGCCAGATTGCTTTTTTAACTTTTACTTCTGCAGTCAGGGTCTCCCTGATTTTTTCTTTTTAAAATCATTTATTTATTTATTTATTTATTTATTTGACAGAGAGAGAAAGAGAGAGAGAGAGAGATGGAAAGGCAGCAAGAGAGGGAACACGAGCAGGGGGAGTGGGAGAGGGAGAAGCAGGCTTCCCAACAAGCAGGGAGCCAGATGCAGGGCTCGATCCCAGGACCCTAAGATCATGACCTGACCCACCCAGGTGCCCCATCCCTGATGTTTTCCATGCTTTTCTCAAGCCCAGCAAGTATCCTTATGATTACTGTTTTAAATTCTCTATCAGGCATATTATTTATATCTGGTTTTTTTATTTGTTTGTTTTAAAGATTTTATTTATTTATTTGACAACAGAAAAGAGAGATCACAAGTAGGCAGAGAGGCAGGCAGAGGGGGTGGGGGAAGCAGGCTCCCTGTTGACCAGAGAGCCCAATGCGGGACTTAATCTCAGGACCCTGAGATCATGACCTGAGCCAAACGCAGAGGCTTAACCCACTGAGCCACCCAGGTGCCCCTGTATCTGTTCTGATTAGATCTCTGGCTGTGACCTTTTCTTGTTCTTTCTTTTGGGATGAATTCCTCCATCTTTGTATTTGTCTAGGTCTCTGTCTTGTGTTAGAAAAGCCTGTTATATTTCCTGCTCCAGAGAGTAATGGCTTTAAGAAGAGGTCATACAGTGCCCAGAGCCTGGCACTTCAAGGAGTGTCTCCAGTGTGCTACATGAACTCTGCTGCTGTGTGTTAGCTGCTCTATCCATCAATCCTTGCCTGCAGGGGGCAGTGTTTGGACCTTGGTCGGGGTATAGTGAGTTTCAACTATGTGTGCTCTGATCCACTTGTTAAATGAGACCTGATGCTACCTGGTGCTACTAGAACTGAACCTTTGCGGAACTCTATGGTCAGGAGATATGGTACATGAGAGTGTCTCTGCTGATCTTCTGAGGAAGGGACCTGTTGCACTGGTTCTTAGGTGCACATGCCTGAGAAATGCAGTACCAGCAGAGCACAGGGGGATAGGACTTGGTGTAAGCAAATTACATAGCAAGTGCTGGCACTGTGCTATTTACTGAAGTTGGTTTATGCTGAGAAGTAGGGGAGGGAAATGGCAGCAGCCGGCTCTTTTTCTCCCCATAGAAGTAACACCACGTCTCAGAGATGCGTTCCAAGAGCTAACAAGTGTCTCCCCATATGCCTTAGGAGATCCTCACATCACACCATTCGCCTTGGGGTTGCTTGCCTGCCTGCTGTCCAAGAACAGGGCAGTGTTCTTAGGTCTCTATCCTAGCCAAGACTGTGGACCTCTAAAACTCCAGTCTTTGAGACCCGCTGGTTGTAAAAACTCATGAAAATTAGCCCCTCTCGTTTTTCCAGCCAATGGCTTTGGGCAAGTATTCCCCTTGTATGTATCCCTGTGCACTCCATTCTCTTGCCTCTCTTCACAACTATGGCTCCCCTCTGCAGTACCCATGATGTTTCTCCCCCAAACCACGTCTCCTCGCCTCCTACTATCCTTAATGCTGCCTCTTCTCTGTGTGGTTGCGCAGCTCGTTCTATCAATCCTCACGTTGATTTCTTGGATATTCAGAATGATGACAGTTATCTAGCTGTATTCAAGGGACAAGACAAGCCTAGGGTCCACCTACCACCATCTTAGCTCCTGCCCTCCATAGCAAAGCTTTTTGAACAAATTGTCCACAATGCTGTTTCCACTTCTCCATCCATTTTCTCCTTTTCAGCCTACCCAGACAGGCTTCCACCACACCTCTGTTTTGAAATAACTGCTATCAAGTCCCCATGTATCATCCTTGACTAAGTTTTGTTGATTCTGCTGATTCTGTCAAAAAAAGCTCTCCATTTCTTTCCATTTCCACTCTGACCATGCTTGTCTAAGTTACCACTGTCGGTTCCAGCAACAGCATCTTAACAGGGACCTTGGCTTTCATTTAACCCATTTGCACAAAGCTGCCAAAATGATCTTTTAAAAATATAAATCGTTTCATGTCACTTCCTTGTTTTAATCCTTTAGTGGCCTCCTGCTGTGCTTTAAATAAAATTCAAATTCTACCATGACCTGTTAAGTCCTTGTTCTCACCCCTAGGTTTCTTTCCAACCTCACCACCTCCTGCCACTAGACCCTCTGTTTGCTACGCTCCATTAACACCGGCCTCCTTTATTTTCCTCAAACATGCCAAACTCTCTCCCACTTCAGATTATGTAGTACTGGTCTCTCTGTCCCCAGTTCTTCACACGGCTGGTTCACAGCTGACTCCTTCTCATCTTTTAGGTTGGATCAAATGTCATCTCATCAAAAAGATCTTCCCCAACCACCATATCTAACAGCAGTCAGGCTGCACATACAGTCACACTGTCACTGAACAGTGTGTCACTTGGTTTATTCTCTCAATATTTGGTTCATCCTAGGTAATCACAAGTTATTTTCATTATTATAGCTAATACCTATATGTGCTTTCTGTGTGCAGGCACTGTTTAACTTAGTTCACCCTCACAACATAGAAGGCATTATTTTTATATACAAATGAAGAAACTGAGACATAAAAGGTCACACAGGTAGTGTACAGCAGAGCCGGGGTTCAAATCTGAGCATTCTAGCTCCAGAGCCCATACTCTTAGCTACTATGCTGTACTCTGTTTAACTCTTTATTTTTCTTAACATAAACATCTAAAATTAAAATCTTGTCTGTCTTATGAACAAGTGACACACAGACAAGACTCAATGAATATTAGTTTAAATAACAGTAAATAAATCACCTAACTCTGCCTGACTTTTCCACTTACATCTTTGGTACAGCACCAGTGTTGCTAAGTATCTCATAAAAGGTCCTTCTTCACCTGTCTAAAGTCTTTGGATATAATTACTAACCCAGTTCCTCCTCTCTCCTTAAAATGTACTCTTACACTGCTGTCCCTAATGCTAGTCACACACACATAAAAAATGGCAATATACCAGTGAAATAACATAAAGATGGAAAAAAGCATCTTCAAATATTTTAAGAATCCTCTGAAGGCCAAAAAATTTACAATATTCTATTCTTATTCTTTGGGACTATTTTGCCTTCTAACCACAAAACAAAAGACAACAGATGATAACCAGCACTGAAACAACCAGATTCAAATTGGAACTTTACTACTTAACAGAAAGGGAGACCCCTTAAGAGTATTTTCGTATCCAAAAAAATGATGAGGGGTGCCTGGGTGGCTCACTGGGTTAAGCCTGTCCTTTCCACTCAGGTCATGATCCCAGGGTCCCAGGAGCCCCGCATTGGGCTCCCTGCTCAGCGGGGAGTCTGCCTCTCCCTCCCCTTCTGCCAGTTAACTCTGCTTGTGCTCTCTGGCTCTCTCTATCTCTCTGTCAAATAAATAAATAAAATCTTAAAAAAAAATGATGAACGATAATTCTTACTTCAAGAAATGTCAGGCTAAATGTGGCAATTCAGTGACTAGCACATAGTAGTAGCCATCAAACCAGGCTTCAGGATGAGTAATTTGCTCTTCTCCAAATAAGTATCCTAATCACCTTACATTACATTTCAGCTCAAAAACATTCATTTAAATGCTAGGTGATAATATTAATATGAACAGAACTACATCTTCTTAGTATCTATTATACCCTAAATATTGTCCTAAGCCCTTTGCCTGTTTTAATATACATTATTATTTCAGTTTCACAAATGGAAAAGCAGATGATTTAAGTAATTCACTTACAGACATACACAAGTTAAGTAATTCACCTAAAGTCTTAACGCACAGAAGATGATAAAGCCAGGAGTAAACCCCGGATGGTTTGATTCAAGACCTCATGCTCTTATCAGTAAGCTATACTTTCTCTTTGGGGAGAAAAAGATATGAATTAGACATTTTCCTTTGCCCTCAAGGAACTTCAGTTCAGTTTTATATTTTTTCATTCAAAGTCATTTCCAATCACCCCAGGTTTCTGTTTTACGCTGCATACTGCTAGATTCAGTCAGTTTTGCAGCAACAGAGATTTCTTATTACATTGTCAAGCCCGAAAACTCAACTCTGCTGAATAAGCACATTACAGTTGCACTAAAAATTAAGCAGTTCCCATAAACTGAGAAAAAAAAGGCTACCCACATGATGTAAGTAGATCCTAGATGGGCTAAACACAGCACATTAAGTTTCCCTATCTGTGGTGGCGACAAAGGAGATGACTTCCCTCCTTCATCCTTGTCTGCGCCGTTCCAAATAAGATGACTGGACAGACTTGTCCTTGCTGGACAAGAATCTTAAGAACAAATCTCAAGTAAATTTTATCTTTACAGCCCCATTGCATAGAGAAAAACTTACCTTTTACTTGTGTAAGATCAATCCCTTTCTCTGCTGCCAGCTTCTTTGCAAGTGGGCTAACAAACAACCTTCCCTTGGGTCCAGCAGGAGTAGCTGGGCGGGTGGCTGAGGGTGTAGGCACTACAGGTTGGGGAGTTGGAGGAACAGGGGCCACCTTTTGAGAAAAGTTACAAACTGTTAATTTACCACTGTAAAGACTGGTCTGAGAGATGAAGAGCTTACATTTATTAAGAAATCAAAATAACTTAGATCTTATGCATATTTTTCCTACTTAACCAACATAATATAGCAATATGAAGAGTAATAATACAACTTTATGTCAAAGAACCATGTTCTCTTACTCCCTGATAACACGGAGAGACACAGAATTTAACACTGCTAATCAGGATGTAGTATCCTTATAGACTTTCTTTACTTTCATCTCTTGCTGTTTCTTCATTCTCATTCTCTTTCATGACCAACGTGATTTTGTTTTTATTTAACCTCATTTCAAAATAATAAATTATGCTGGAAGTTCCATGTTGAAAGTACCTTAAGAAGTAATTACTACTTGCCAGCTCCCCACAAATGCAGGGAAGTCAGAAATCAAGTTTTCTCTGACAGAAATGTGTACTTGGTCTAAACTCACACGATTCTAACACCTACAGAACTCTTGTCACAGAGTTATCTCGGCCCGAAGTGCACACAAGTACATTTTAGGTATATAGCGAACACTGTATAGCATACACCAACAAGACCAGATTCTATGCAAAACAAGCCATGTGATGTCAAGGTTCTAATGTATTATAAAAATAAGCTTGACCCACCATAAGTGAATACTAAGAGTACTGATAGTAACAAAGATTAACTGACCCTCCAAAACTATGAGTTTGAACTACACAGGCCCACTTACACATGGATTTTTTGCAGCACAGTACTATAAAATCATTTTTTATGATTTTATATTTTCTCTTCCTTACAATTTTAATAACATTTTAGTTATTTTCTCTTCCTTACAATTTTAATAACCTTTTCTCTATTGTGGTTTAAGAATACAGCATATGCTATGTATCATATACATATACTATACAAAATAAGTGTTAATTGACTGTCTACTGTCTACATGGTCAGTAAGGCTTCCAGCCAACAGTAGACTTATTAGTTAAATATGGGCGGAATCCAAAGTTATACACAGATTTTCAAGTGCGCAGAGCTGGTGTCCCAGACCCCATGTTGTTCATCAACAACTGTATACAGTAACGTCCATATGCATATCTATACCTAAAGCAAAAAAAGAGCATGCCACCTTGGCTTTGTTCTTAGCAGGACTCAAAAAAGCAGGGAGGAAAAAAAAAGCTACAAAGATCCAACAACTGAATATTAGGGGGAACAGTGCACTGCCACATACCTTGCAGATCTCCACAAAAGCTATCTCCTTTTTTTTTTTAAAGGTTTTTAAAATATCTTAAGTAATCTCTACACCCAACATGGGGCTCAGACTCACAATCCCAAGGTCAAGAGTTGTAGCCTCTACCAACTGAGCCAGCCAGGCGCCCTTAACCACATCCTTATAGAATCTTGAGACCTGAAAGGAACTTAGAATATCATCCAATCTAATCCCTCAATTTAGAGATGAATAAGGTAAGTGTTACCTCACTTCTAGAAGCATACCTACCGGAGGTGGGGTAGATGGTGGTGCTTGTGGTTTTAAATCAGTTACTTCAGTTGGCCTATAGTCAGCAAATGCTGGTATATCTTCCTCTTTTTCTACAATGATACAAAGTGGGGTTCCTAAAGGGACATCTCTTGTGCCTTCAGGAATCAGGATTTTTGCCAGGTAACCCTCTTCCTGTACTTCAAAACCTTAAATAGAAAGAAAAAACATGGAATTTAAAGGACTCCACTATCCCACCAAACTCAAAGCACAGTTTTAAGTAAAAAGCTCTTCTAACTAGCTATATAACCTTTTGTGAGTTAACATCTCTATGTCTCAGCTTCTTTAGCTACAAAGTGGGGGTTACAATAATACCTACCTCACAGGAATGTTATAAAAATTATTAATTTTCAAGTACTTAGAAACAGTACCTGGTACAAAGTAAATACTAAATAAACTGTTAAATAAAACTATGAGAGACTTAGACAGTAGTTAGTTCCAAACATTTTCTTAAAAACATCTTTTTTTTTAAAAAAGATTTTATTTATTTATTTCAGAGACAGATCACAAGTAGACAGAAAGGCAGGCAGAGAGAGAGGGAGAAGCAGGCTCCCTGCTAAGCAGAGAGTCTGATGTGGGGCTCGATCTCAGGACCCAGAGATCATGACCTGAGCCGAAGGCAGAGGCTTAACCCACTGAGCCACCCAGGTGCCCTCTTAAAAACATCTTTAAGGGAAGTGCTATGCAGACCCACAAGACTCCAAGATGACATCAACTGGACCAATATGGCATCAGCTGTACTTTTAAAAATCAGAACCACATGGATGTTAAATTAAGGGGAACTACTAGAATTGACAGTGATATGGGATTATGCCCTTAAAAGTATCTTTGGAGTTTTTCAAAGAGGTTATATTTGGTATTCAACTAAATATTTCAGTGTGAAGAAATATGGCATTACTAGGGTTTCTACAGTGTTAAAGAGAAGAGAACTCAAACATGAAGTGTTACAAAAGTAAAACTAAAAGAAGACAATGCAGAGAGCCATTTTTGCCTTGCAGATCTCTTGGCTTTTTGTGTTGTGCCCCTCCCTGACAAACATATCTTTGATGAATACCTCCCTTTTCCAGTTAAGAATTAATATCCAATAAAAGATGTTAAAAAAAAAAAAAAAAAAAGACTCCAAGGCCACAAGAGAGTTTAAAGATTTTGACAAAGGCAACGCTTCTCCAGTGACTATCGGTCTCTAGAATACCATCTCTATAGCAATTCTAGTATCCAAGTTAAAAGGCAAAGCAGATCTATTGTTACCAAGGGGTTCTGTTTGTTTCTAACAAACAGAATCCATTCTTCTAATAAAATCTTTTGGTTGGAACACAATATACGAAAAGGTAAAAAGTAGTTGCCCTGGTGAAAGTTGGGGAGAGGGGCAGGGAAAGCAGAGTCCTGTTCACTAAGTCTCCTTTGCCTCATGGTGCCATCAAGGAATCACGGGGTTTGAAGAACACAATCTAAAAACCACCACTGCGGAGGATGCTCAGAATCACCCACTGCACCTTGGAGACTAGATAGGAAACAAATAGATCTACTAATATCTACAAATATTATCACAAATAATTGGTGGGCTTTGTTCTGAGCATAAAAATGAATCAGAAAGGGAATATACGGAAATGCAATATGGTGTGTGAACAGGTATACATATATTTTATCAGTCACTCTCAAACTATGAAAACAATCCAAATTCTGGTTTCAGTTTTCCCTCAAAGTCATCTTAAATCCTTTGTTATTTTCCTGCCTAGAAAGTAATTTTCTCCTGTTTCCTTTTCTCCCCCCTTGCCCAATTTAAAGAACAGCAGGGCTGAAACAGCTTCTCAGTAACACAGTAAGACTAAGAAGCAAACTCTAGATAAAAATCATCTTTACGTTGACATATCCTTGATTCATTAAGAGTGCAGTGTGGAATTGACAAATTCCACTACATATACTTCTGTCATGACAGAGCCTATTCCAGGAAATGAATCCCCAAAATTAAAATTTTTCATGTTATCACTCACTCATTATAGGATAGGACGGCAATCCTCTTCCCCCATTGGAAAACTCAGTGCCTCAACCATTAAGAGCTGAAGAAATCTCACCTATAGTGGCCTTGTCAGTCTCTATCTCTGCCAATAAATCTCCTTCACTTAGCTTCTCACCCACTTTTTTTTCCCATCTCTGAACTGTGCCCATGGTCATGGTGGGAGAGAGGGCAGGAAGAACCACCTGTAGAAACAAACACATATTACTGCTTAATACTACAAAGCCTTGGACACAATGGCACTTAGGCAAGCTTCAATAGGTTTATGGAATGATAGTGACTCTGGCGATCCAAATTCCCATCTGTCTGATGCCCTCATAAGAGCAAAAGATCCATGCCTCAACAGTGTCCTACCATTTGAATCACCCTTCAAATCCCAAGATTTACAATATCAGTGATACTTTGAGCCCCCCCAACCAAAGTTAAAAGCAAGGGGTTAACTAGGAAAGATTTCTTTCTAGATAGTCAAAATTAATTCCTCAATTACATATCTAAGCAGAGCACCTTTTCATCTTTTTTATCACTTAGATTAAGCTAGAATTTTTCATTTTCACAGAATGATCTTGGTTTAGACTATTCCATTAAAATTTTGCTGTGCTCTGTATTAGCATCTGTCTTTTCACTCAGAGGAAACGGCATTTCTCCTAAACTTCCCAGATACCTTTCCATGATAAAAAGATTATGTAAAATTATACACCAACAAACTGGACAACCTAGAAGAAATGGATAAACTGCTAAAACATATAACCTTCCAAAACTAAATCAGGAAGAAACTGAAAATTTGAACAGACTGATCACTAGCAATGAAACTGAATCAGTAAACAAAAACTCCCAACAAACAAAAGTCCAGGACCAGATGGCTTCCCAGGTGAATTCCACCAAACACCTAAAGAGTAGTCAATAAGAGAAAGAAAAGTTCCAAATTCATTCTACAAAGCCAGCCCTGATACCTAAACCACCAATAACAAATTTAAACAAACTACAGGCCAATGTCTCTGATAAACACAGATGCAAAAATCCTTAACAAAATATTAGCAAACTGAATCTAACAATACATTTAAAAAATTCACCACAATCAAGGGACTTATTCCAGGGATGCAAGAGTGGTTCAATATTCACAAATCAATGTGATATATCACATTAATAAGAGAAAAGATAAAAAACATATGATCATCTCAATAGATGCAAAAAAAGCATCTGACAAAGTACAACACCCATAAATGATAAAAACTCTCAACGAAGTGGGCATAGAGGGAACATACTTAACAAAATAAAGGCCTTATATGATCTATAGCTAATATCACACTCAGTGGTGAGAAACTGAGAGCTTTCCCTCTAAGATCAGGAATAAGGATATCCATTCTCACCACTTCCATTCAATATAGTACTGGAAGTCCTGGTCACAAGCAATCAGACAAGGAAAAAAAAAAGGCACCCAAATGGTTAAGAAAAAAGTAAAATTTTAACAACTGCAAGAAAAATAAAGGAAAGAGTCCCTTCCATCCCAATAAGATCTAAACATCACACTGGCTGATTTCAATGAAAACATTGCTTTGCCATTCATATGGCTTGTGTGTCCACTGAATTTGGATGCTTACCCAGTTATTATGGATTTTATTTGCTATCTTCTTAGTTTTTTATATCAACTAGCAAGAGGATTATTCGGAGAGAAAATCATTTCAATTAATGTCTTGGGAAAGAGAGGAAAAACTAGAAAAACTTATAACTCTACTTAGAAAATATTTTTTAAACGTTTTTCTTGTTCAGAATTTGTCATCTCCATCTACTTCTTCAAAACAAGGGGAGCCAATAATCTTTATACAGATCTTAAAAGATAATTAAATTAAAATACAACTGTAATGCCTGCACACAAAGCCACAGACATAAAATGGAGAGAAAGGAAGTATGTCTTACGTAGTAAGAAAAGATTTTACTGAATAGGATGAAACAAATGTGTGACCTGAACACCACTCAAGACTTCACAAGTGGCTATGAAAAGACCAGGGAGAAGAATATTATGCCCAAAAAGGAAAATGATTCCTGTACAGAAATTTCTACAAATAAACTAAGTTAAAGAAAAGTTTTAGTCTTAATCCTTTAGAAAAAGGCCAGTTGCTTTTTACCAATTTCCAATATCCAAAACACAAATATACATGGGATAACCGTAATACCTAATAAACCACTGTATTTCTTAGAAACGGACTGATTTAACAACCAACTGCGATTAAATTTATTGCCTTCAACTCTTTATTCTACACACTTTGTCACCAGTTTCCTCATTTATTAATAATATGGGACTAGTTCCTGTGCTCTTTTTTTTTTTTTTTAAAGATTTTATTTATTTATTTGACAGAGAGAGAGAGAGAGCCAGAGAGCACAAGCAGAGTTAACTGGCAGAGGGGGAGGGAGAGGCAGACTCCCCGCTGAGCAGGGAGCGGATGCGGAGCTCCATCCCAGGACGCTGGGATCATGCCTGAGCCAAAGTCAGACGCTTACTGACTGAGCCACCCAGGCACCCCTAGTTCACTCACTCTTAAAAAATAAACATCACGTGTCAAAGGAAAACATCAACTGGGGACTTTTATTCAATGGACAATACTACAGGCCTACTAAACACTCTATACAAGGAGTAGATATAAGTACATATCATCCTCCAAACCTAATACAATGTTATTGAGTGAGAAATGCCAAGCATTATCCTACCTACTATACTCAGGCTGAGAAAGTTTAAAGGAATGTCCAAGTTCACACATCTGGAAATATGACTAGGAATAAAACTGTCAATTTTCATGTTTAAATCCCTATTTACAGGGCACCTGGGTGGCTCAGTGGGTTAAAGCCTCTGCCTTCGGCTCAGGTCATGATTCCACGGTCCTGGGATCGAGCCCTGCGTCCGGCTCTCTGCTCAGCAGGGAGCCTGCTTCCTCTTCTCCCTCTGCCTGCCTCTCTGCCTACTTGTGATCTCTGTCTGTCAAATAAATAAATAAAATCTTTTAAAAAATAAATAAATCCCTATTTACTTTCTTCTTTTTTTACTTTCTATTTACCTTCAAATGACAAGAGCTAGCCATAGTTAATGCCAGCTTCCAGGATGTGATGGCTATATATGAAAAATAACGAATAATAAACTTTCTAGAGCGAACACCTGGGGGCTGAGCCTCACCTGCATGTGAGTGGGATATGAGCTACCAGGAGCCTGAGCAGAAGGTGTAGGTGGAGAAGCAGGGGCAGCAGGGGTTGGTGCTGTAGCTGCCTGTGGGGTAGGTGCTGCCGAGGAATCCAATGTGTAATTTTTAAAGGCCTCAATATCCTCAGGCCTATAGAAGAGAAAGAATGTGTAAGTACAGGAGCTTATAAAGCAGATTTAGCACCCACAAAAGTAGTCTCAGAAGCCTATAACTCCTCCTCCTCTCTCAGTTCTAGGTCAAAACACTTCACGAAGCACCTGAGTTCCACAAATTACCAAGGCACTACTCACTTTTCAACTGTGATACAGATGATCGCTCCAACTGGAACATCTCTGGTACCTTCAGCAACCAGTATCTTTGCCATGTAACACTCCTCCAGGCTCTCAAACCCAACAGTGGCTTTATCAGTTTCAACCTTTTAACACAAAGCAGCAGCTTAGGCTTAATGCTACCAGTATGAAATTTATTAGACTGTGCCTGGAATCACACAGTTCAACAGTCATGTGAAGATAAAGCCTCTATTAATAGACCTGAAAGGAATCAGTTAAAAATCAGCCTGGCTAGCTGCTGACAACTTACCTAACCAACCTTCTCTAATATCAAGTTGTAAAAAAACATCTAAGTTTCTCAAGCAAAAGGGATAATTCCCTATCTGGAAAGCTAACACTCAGTCAGTTGAGCTAAGCCAGTTCCTTCTAACTCATTTCCATGTTTTAAATAGCTTACCTCTGCAATTAGTTCACCCTCATTGATTTTTTCCCCTTCCTTTTTTTCCCAACGGGCTATGGTGCCTGCCTGCATTGTGGGGGAAAGAGAGGGCAACGGGACCTGGAGGAGAAAAAGGAAAAACACTACATTCAGAAAATGCTCTCTCTCTCAGTCGGGCTTAATGCTTCATTCAATTGTATTTAATGCAGAGAGTGTACTGAATCCCGTCCCACGCCGGGCACTGGGGACAGAAAGGGAGTTCCTGCCACCAGCTCTGCAGCGACAGGGTTCCTGCTCCACAGTCCCGTGGGACTGGCAGAGCACATAACTCAGCAGACATTCCACAAATAGCCTCAGGTTTGGAGCTCTTCTTTCAATGGAATAGATCAAGAGACGGAAGCCTGGAACTCTTCCTTCAATGGAATAAATACATCAGGAGAGGTAAAAAAGCTCAAGAGCCACAGCAAGTCTGGTTTTTGGAGAAGACAAATGACATACTCTGGAAAGGGGATGGAAGATCACTGAAGCCTCAGAGGGAGGATTCCGAGGCCAAGAAGTCTGCCCTGAAGGACAAACGGGGTCCCGCGAAGGGCAGGACTGGGGCTCACCTTCTGATGCGGGGGCAGGCTATACCAGCGGCGGCTGGACGATCCCAAAAGCTGCAGCAGGAGGCGATTCCTCTGTGTGTCCCTCGAGCTGGGGCTCCAGCCGCAGAGTGCCCGGATCCTGCCATACCCCGTGGTCCCGCTGCTGCAACGAGCCGGACCCGCACCAGCCCGCG
Source organism: Mellivora capensis (assembly GCA_004024625.1). NCBI lineage: Eukaryota > Metazoa > Chordata > Mammalia > Carnivora > Mustelidae > Mellivora > Mellivora capensis. The sequence goes on from PISX010023192.1 coordinate 26,120, forward strand.
GAGTCCCGCATGGAGCTCCCGGGTCCTCCCGCAAGGCCGCCCACCGAACCCCGAACCCGGCCCTTGGGGCCGCATTCTGGGCCCGTCGAGCACAGACGCGCCACATAGTGCCAGCAACCCCTACACCCCAAAACCAACGCCGTCTCCGGAGTGACCTCTCCAGGAGCAGTGTGGCGTTGCCGTCAGCCGCGCCGCACAGCCGCGCCGCACAGCCGCACATTGTCGTAAAACAGGCTCCGAGGATTCACCGCACTCCTCCCCAGCCCAGAAATGGGTGGAACGTCCGCTCTTCCTCCAGGGCGTAGGGGAAAGGGTGGCCGACGGCGGGTAGGGTAGACTATTTTCCAGCCACAGGGGCAGGGGCGTTCTAGCGGAGCCAATGCAGGCGCAAGTTTGGGAAAAATAAGACGCGGAGAGGAATTAAGGTAGAGGGGTCCTAGGAGAGGCATCTCGGGGTCCCACAGGGCCTAAGCGATGGGAATGGTACAGCCGGCAGGGAGGGGCTTAAAGAGGCTGCTAGAACCGGGCTGATGGAGGCGGGATGGCCTGAGAGGTGGGCTGAGGGGGAGTGGCCAAGTTTTGAGAAAAGCGGGGAAGGGAGCCGGAGGCCAAGGGCAGGGTCACGGAGCGCTCGGGGAGACTGGCGCGGGGAGCTGTCCGAGGGGATCTGGTGATGTGCAGACCGCCTCTGCCGGCCCAGCCAGGTTTGGGGCCTCGCTCCGCCCAACCCGTATTAAGTTACAAAGGCTTAATTTCAGGTTTGGAGCATAAGCGGAAATCAAAGTGAACAGGTTTTCCAGCCAAATGGTGTGAGGGGCAGCCAAGCCGAACTTTCATTCCCCTTCATTAAGATGTGCTGTAGCGGGACTAAGCATGTACGCTGTGTATGAAGGTAAAAGTTTTCAAAACAGATTCGCGTTTCTGACTTACTATAGAATCCCTTTAAATCGCAAAAAACTTTGTTATGCTTGAAATATTTCGTACAAAAGTAGCGTTTGGTATACCGTCCGGTAAATACTGGAAGTTGAAGCATGTCATTTGAATTAATAAATGAGAGGTTATCCACGTTTGTTAGGTATACTTCTATTGTAGGATTATCATGCTACAAGTGAAAAATACCTCATTTCTGAGCTGAGGGTGGCATCAGATTAGGAGGAAGCACGTGCTGTATTTATATCTCTAAGTCCCCATTGTACAGATGGTCAGAAAACGAAGAACACAAGAAATAGGAAAAACCAACATGTGAAAATATGTTCAACCTTGCTAGTAATTAAACATTTGGAAAACTGAAACAGCCAGGAGGCACTATTTCATACCTACTAAAGTAGTAAGCTTTTTTTAAAAGGCAAAAACCCAGTATTGAGATTGCAGTGTAAAAGATGTACTCATTGAGTGGACTGAATACAACGGTTGTTTTTATAGATGGCAGTACAAGAAGTAACAGAAAGATATTCACATCTTTCCCCAAAATTATATTCTAGTACCCTTAAAACATTCAGAATAAGGTAAAAACCTTATTTAGTGTCTTTGTAACACTTTTAGTGTTATAGTGGGTTTTTTTTTAAGATTTTTATTTATTTATTTGACAGAGATCCCAAGTAGGCAGAGAGGCAGGCAGAGAAAGGAGGGGAAGCAGGCTCCCTGCTGAGCAGGGACCCCGGGATCATGACCTGAGTCGAAGGCAGAGGCTTAACCCACTGAGCCACCCAGGCGCCCCTAGTGTTATAGTCTTAGTGTCTTTATAACCAAAAGAACCTGATGTTACTCCAAATATGAGGAAAGCAAGCAGTCACAGCTGCCTAACAGTAATACGTAGGCAGTAGAACTGAAAAATAATAAATTAACAGGTTAAATGGAAAGGTACATTTGAAATTGCAAGAGTAGAACAATTATATTACAAATTATGTAAAACTAGGAATAACTATTGGAAGAATAATTGTGATTAGTGAAAGGGCTTATACTGTAACTTTATAAATTATGACAATGTTTTGATGATTTTGAATTGACCAGAATATCTTACTACTTCCACCGTACTGGAATTTATTACTTCCACCGTACTGGATCTAAATCAGCCTTTGTATGATATTGTCTTCAGTTTGCTGATCACTTACGCAGGTAGGATTGCTTTAACCTGGGTTTGTTATTTTTCAGTGCATAGCCGGTTTTTATTTGAATATACTTTTGACAGGTGTAGTTAAATCACAGGAGGGCACAGGTCAAACAGTCCAGGGCATAAGTTTACCCCAGAGGTGTGGTAGGAATTCTTAGGTTTTCAGGCCTGAGAGAATAGGTCTGAACTCCCCTGAACAGATTGGATAACAGAAGTCAAGGAAAAGGAAGGCTCAAGAGTCTAAGGTTTGAAGTAGAGAAACTTGTAGAATGGTGACAACCAATAGGAAGTGGGTAGATGGAAAGAGGAATTATTGGGTATGAAAGTTCTTTACATGCTTAATTTTAACATAATGACCTAATTAAAATGGCTTGTAATTAATAGTTGAAAATATGTAATTCCAAGTCAAGTAAAAGCTCAGGACTAAAAATTTAAAAATATAAAACATTGGGGCGCCTGGGTGGCTCAGTGGGTTAAAGCCTCTGCCTTTGGCTCAGGTCATGATCCCGGGGTCCTGGGATCGAGCCCCGCATCCGGCTCTCTGTTCAGCAGGGAGCCTGCTTCCTCTCTCTCTCTGCCTGCCTCTCTGCCTACTTGTGATCTCTCTCTCTGTCAAATAAATAAATAAAATCTTTAAAATATATATATATTTTAAAGATTTATATATATATATATATATATATATATATATAAAACATTTAAATTGAAGTGATACATGAAGCTGAACGAAGTTTTAGGAAGGCAGCTTTCAAATTACTTTGGAAATTCTGGTTCTGAGTACAGCTTGTACTCAGGTTTTTGTTTGCACATTTATATATAATTTCAAAAGAAGTGCTAAATCGGTGAATTTTCTTTGACAATAATAATGTGTTTTGTGCTTACATTTGAAATGCCAATGGTAAAATATCTATGGTCATAAAGTAATCCTTATCTCTGCTCCCCAGGTAATGAGTAAATATGCTACCAGGGAGATCACTTGAGGAAATTGACTTGCACTAAATGTAAATGGCTTTGCTGATTAATTTCAGTCAATAAACACAAGTGAAAATGATTAACAGTTTTTAGTTTGCAAACTCCATTTTATTCATGGTTTGTTTCTGCTTTTTTTAAATTAGTTCACAAATCTGGTACATACAGGCAGTTAAAACTGGTTATCACTTTGATAATCAGAAGCCTCTGGTATAACACAGTCTTCATGAAAACAAAACGGGGAGAATGCATGGTGGTAATCTCTATGAAAGCAATGGTTGCAAACATCCATGTTTCTAAGAAAATATAACTTTACATATATATTTTAAGCAAGCTATACCTCTTACACAAATTCAGACAATAGGAGTGTGCAATCATAATGCTTATTTTATGGAAAAAATGACAATTATTATAATTATGACATAAATGCTCTTAAGTAATTAGAGTCCTCTTGGATTGGATGTAAACATAAAGATATTTTCCCTAATTTACAGCCACCCTGGTCAAAAAGAGCTGAAATGTTAATCAGTAAGTAGGAATGCCATTAACTAAGTTTAATCCAAATTCTTTAGGTACAAATTGTAAAGTGTTCCCATTCCAGCTGATTTAGGGAACGGAGTGAGAATAGTCATCAGTTTTTAAATGATGACTTTTGAAGGAATGGAGCTTTCCTCTAAGCTAGTTTTTGTGAGAGGATCATTTTTTTTAATCTCATAGGTTTAGAGGTTTTTTAATGAACTCTAAACATTCTAGTTCCTTAGTTTTTTCAAAGAAAGAGAATTTCAGTGTTCGGATGGACTATCCCACACAAATGTCACCAGGGGAGAATCCTTGGAATAAGTCAAGAGGCTTCGAGGACAACCAAAATGTAACAAACAGGAATCGATTTAAACCAGAAGGAACCAATGCACACACTTCTCAGAAGGTTCCTGTCTTTAGAAACTGGAATGGGGATTACCAACACATTGTACACAAAAATTACTGGAGCGACATCCTGTAATGGGGGTATTTAGTTATTACCCGTGGCATATGAGATTAATGAGCTAAAGGGGAAAAAACTATCTCATTTTCTCCCCTGAACTCAACTTCAGCTTTCTGTGGAGGCACTGAGGCCATACGGCTCCTCTTCCAAAGGACAGAGATATAAAAGCCAAATAAGGTAGAGGACTTTGAAATTTTTC
>PISX010023193.1:0-30227 GCA_004024625.1 Mellivora capensis
GCACGGCCTCTTCACGGCCTCCGCGGCCCCGCAGCCGCCGCCGCCCCCGCCGCCGCCGCCGCCGCAACCCCAGCCTCCCCAGCAGCCGTCGCCGCCGCCACAGCAGCCGCCGCCGCCGCCGCCGCAGCCGCCGCAGCAGCAGCAGCCGCCGCCCCAGGCCCCCCCCATGGAGCCCGAGGCCCCGGATTCCCGCAAGAGGCCCCTCGAAACGCCCCCCGAGGTGGTCTGCACCAAGCGCAGCAACACGGGAGGTGAGAAAGGGTTGCGACTCGGTGTGGGGGAGCGGGCAGGGGGCCTCGCCTTTCTCCATTCTCCTCCCCCCCGCCGTGGCAGGTGCAAGGGCTCTGGGGCGGGGAAGGACGCCCCTCCCTAGACCCGGGAGCTGAGAGGGGCGTTGGGGAGGGGGCCGGACCCCCTCCCCCTCTCGCCGCTGCCCGGGGCTGGGAGCTTTGTCTGCGATGAGAGGGGATGGGGGGGAGGGGGTGGTTAAGTGTCCTTGGGGGGCGCAAAGGATGGGGGGCGTGGGTCCTTCTGGGCGGGCGTCTCTGTGTCCTTGAGGGGTGTGTGATGTGACCCTTTCGGGGCAGGGGTGTTCCCGGGCTGGCGTGTCCTGGCGGTGGGGGGGGAGGGGAAGGAGTAGAGGAGGCCTGTGGACCTGGAGCTTCCCAGCCTCCCTCCCTGGGGATGTCCTGAGCAAGGGTTGTCCCAGAGGGAGGTGTGAGTGGGCCATGGGCGAGATTGTGCGTGGGGACAAGCTGGGTGGGTGTGTTGGGTGAGATGGAGGAATGGGTGGGTGTGTAAAGCTAGGTGGGAGAATGTGTAGCTGGGACAGGTGTGTGTGTGTTTGTGTGTATGTGCGCGTGTGGGCCCTGTAAGGGTTGGATGTGTGACATTAAGGATCATGGATATGACAGAAAAGAAGATGTGTGTGCGTGTGTGTGTAAGAGACAAGGTGAGATGAGGGGCTGGGCTCTGTGTTTGAGACTCTCAAAGGGGTACGTGTGGCAAGGGAAAGTGTGTGCATGTCACCCTAGAGGGGGCTGTGGCAGCGTGACACATAAGTGAGAGGGTGTGTGTGACATGCAAGGGGGTGTGTGGGGGAAGCTGAATGGGCCAGCTCTGGGTGTGAGCCGTGAGAGGCTGTGTGGATCAAGGAAGGCAGTTCAGTGTGTGTGACACAGGCGTGTCTGGGGTGGGGTGGGACCAGGAGAAGCTGGCGAGGGTATGTGACAAGAAAAGGGTGTGGGTGTGACTCCAAAGAGGCTGTGGCTGGGTGTGACACATGGAGGTGTGCAACAGTGACATCAGAGGGGGCGTGTGCGACAAGGGAAGGTGGGTGTATGACGGGAGAGGTTAGGGCTCTGTGGGTGAGCTGCACGAGGGTGTGTAACAAGGGGAGGGAAGGAGGGTGCCCGTGTGATAGGGAATGTGTGTATATGACACCTAAAGGGTATGAAAAGGGAAGGTGTGTGTGTGTGTGTGTGTGTGTGTGTCTGTAACAAGGGGAGGGGGTGTGTGAAATGGTTGAGTATGTAACTAGAGATGCAGGAATGTTTCTGTGTGTGAGAGAGACAAGGGATTGTGTATGTACGTGTGTGATGTCTGAGTATTTGACAACACAGAAGGTATACGTGTGTAAGACAGGAGGGCCCCCACTGTGTGTGTGACCTGAGGAAGTATGTGTACCAGAGAATAAAAGACAAGCGGGGCACTCTAGCCTGTGTCTCTCTGGCCAGGGAATCAGGAAGGAGGTAGGGATTTTCAGTCTCAGAGCCCAGCCTCTTAACTCCCTGGATGGAGGGAGACCCCAGAGCAGACAAGCCCCTCCCTGCGGTCACCTTGGCCAAAATCTGCTTCCTCTGGCCTTTTCCTCCGGATGGGAGAGGAATGACCTGGGGCAGAGTGCATGCTCCCCACTCCACCAGGCCCTGTAGTGGGTGGGGTGGGGACCTCCCACCCCCTCCCCTCTATGGAACGCAAGCCAAGTCTCTTTCCTCCATTCCAGCACCGCCCTCCCCCTCAACTCCTGCCCAGGTGGGACAGGAATCGGGGACCCCCTGGCTGCCTGTGAGAGGGTGTCCAGCAGAAATTGAAGGAAAGGGAAGTTGGGGGAGGGGTAGGAGGGAGCTTCCTGTCCTTCTTCCTGCTCCCCCACCCCCAGCACACACATGAATATGTCCCAGCCAACTTCCTTCCCTTCTCCCTGCCCTACTGCCATTCCCAGTGCTGGAGAGAATCAGGGATCCAGGCGGGGACCCAGGCGGTCCCTGGGCCTGACCTGGCGGCCCAGTTCTGCCCCTGCTTTTGTGTGTGTGTGTGTGTGTGTGTGTGTGTGTGTGTTGGGGGGGGCGTCTCATCCTTCTTTTAAAGGGGCTGAGGTGCTCCAAATGTAATTGCTCTAGGCAGCACAACCTAACAATAGTGACGGTCAGATCCAAGTACCTGGCACCTACTAGAAGTCAGGCTCTGAGATATGGGTTAATTTCCTAATACAACACTCTGGGGGAGAGGATTTGAGCTGCTTTTTCGCATGAGGAAAACAGGCTCAGCAAAATGAAGCCACTTTTGCCCAAAGTCACCCAGCTCATAAATTGGTGGAGCTGGGATCTATCCAACCCTGGGCCGTCTGGCTTCAGAGCTCATGTGCTTCAACCCTGGGCATCCTGCCTCCCATAGCAGCGGGGAAAACTAGAATGAGCCCTTAGGGACCCTTCCCTCTGGGCTTTTCCACCTCCCCTCCTGGTGACCTGTGGGGAAACTGAGGTCTGGAGATGCAAAGGGACAGTCCTCCATTTACAGAGACACTCGGGAGACAGCATTGGGCAAGGATCCGGGATTTTCATCTCAAAATTGAGGGCTCCTTGCGATAATACTGTCATGACTGGGGGATGCTCCATCAACCTCACCCCTTTCCTGAGCCTCAAGAGTCACCATCTGTCAAGTGGGACAATCACAATAACCACAAGTATAATAGTAATAATCACTACCCGTATTACGGCTCTCTGCTTTATAGGCAGTAAGTCATGTAATTCTCCCCACACTCTGTGATGTAATAATTAACCACAATAAATTATAATAATGGCTAATATCTATGGCCTGCAGAGCGCCAGGAAGTCTTATGGAAAAGACTCTGTGCTCGGCACAGACCAATCACGTACTCCTTAGAATTCTTGTATGTTCCCCTTCTTAACAGATGACACACTGAGGCACAGAGAGGCTAAGTAACTTGCTCAAGGTCAGTCAGCTAATCAGAGGCAGAGCTGGGGTTTGAACCTGGGAGACTGGCTTCATTATATGGGTAGACACTATAGTGCACCCCATTTCTGGGTGAGGAAACGGAGGCCCAGAGGGTTGAGGGAGGCTTCTGGGGATGTCATGACAAGTCATGGCAGACGGGGCAGATCAAGCTCCGGCCCGCAGAGCCAGCCTGCCTGCCACTCCTGCCTGTTCTTGGGGGCTGAGAGAGGAGATGGGGGCTGTTCCCACTAATGTCTGGGCTCCGGTACTGCCAGACGCCATTGGGAGGGAGACAAGGCACTTAAGGACAGGAGGACTGGGGAGGGGGCGGGGAGTTGAATGGAAACTCAGGTTAGGAACTCACTCATCAAAGAGACAAAGGGCTGTAGTCTAGCGGGACAATACCAAGCCATCCTCCCCACTAGGAGTACAGATGAAACTCTTCAAGGTGTTCCTTGCCCATAGACACACGCGCATGCGCACCAGTCTCTCTCTCTCACACGCACACACACACACCCGCTTCCCCACACCCCCTCCCCGTCCCGAATGAGTTTCTGGCCCCCAGGTCCTGCTCCCGGCATCCTCGCTGTTTCCCATAAACGCAATGTCACCAAAGTCAAGAGCCCCGAGAGTGAGACCTTCCAGGGTCACTCTCACATCACAGCCGTGGGCTTGGTGTGGGACCTCAGGCAATTTATTTCACTGCCCCGAGCCTCAGTCTCCTTATCTGGAAAATGGGAGCCGTTAAGATCTGCTACTACCACACCGGGCTGTTGTGTGGGTTAAATAGGACTGTATGTATGATACACACCGCAAGTCGTCAACACACGGTACCATCAGTGCCACGGAGAATGTCATCAGGGCCTGTTGCGCTGTTGCGCCACCCCGCGGCGCTTCGCCCTGTGGAAATCAGGCCCGACCCACCTTCCTTTCCCTCAGAGACGGTGTCACAGCTCCCAGACGGCATCACACCTTCCGCACGTTCTCCCCCGGCTTCGGTTGTATTGCATTTCTCACGGGAACACCGTCGTTCACAGAGACTGCCTCACACACCTGCCGGCCCCGCCCTCCGGAGCGGTGCTGCTCCCCGCCGACGTGTCGTCTTGTCTTCCAGCAGCCACGTCCCCACACGCTCCTACGACAGTGTCAACATCACACCCCCGCCGCCTCACACCTCCGTGGAACACACTGATACTTCCGTCCCCCAACCCTCAAGCCGGAGCAGGTCCCATGAGCTCGGCACCCCAACTTTGGTTTCCCCTAGACCTCCTGTCTTTGAAAACAACACTCCTCCACCCCTTCAGCTCTCCCTTTGTCGTTAGGGACCCCTCCTTTAAAACCGCCTATCAGGGTCAATTCTCTGATAAAAAGTGTGACTCTTATCACACAGCACCCCAGATCTCTCGGGAAGGTCACCATTTTTTTTTAATTTATTTTTTAAGATTTTATTCATTTATTTGACAGAAATCACAGGTAGGCAGAGAGGCAGTCAGAGAGAGAGGGGGAAAGCAGGTTCTCTGCTGAACAGAAAGCCCGATGCGGGGCTCGATCCCAGGACCCTGGGATCATGACCTGAGCCGAAGGCAGAGACTTTACCCCACTGAGCCACCCAGGCGCCCCTAGGTCACCATTATTTAAGGAGAGAGGGATATTGGTTGCTTTTTGGAAACTCCAGAAGCATTTCTGAAGAAGGTGGGCACAACAGGGAGGGGGAGACTAGTAAAGGGAGGACGGCCCCTTCCCAAGGTGGGAATGCTTGAAGTTGTAGCAGGAGGAAAACCAGCAGGAGAGAAATGGGCACCTCTGGTTCTTCAGTCACGGTCAAGGGTAAAGGGAGCTGCCTGAACCCCAGCGGAAAAGCTAAGGGAGGGGGGTGGAAGTAGGTGGGTGTGGAGTTCTGGCATTTAGATCCTACTTCAGTAGAAGGAAGAACTTTTTCACAGGCAGAGCCTTGGTTTTTCAAACCGGGTGGGAGCGTGTGAGGTCTGGGGGCTCCGGCTTCAGCTGAGGGTGCATGTCTTCCCTTGCTGCAAGGCAGGCTGGAAAGAGAGGCCTGGCTTTTTGCTGGGGGACGTGGGACTCACACAGCGCATTAAAGGGGAGGGGGCAAGCATACTCCCAAATGGGAAAGACATGCAAAGGATTCTGAAGATCAGAGGGGTCTGTTGGCCACAATGGGGACTCCTGTCCTTCGTTCTGAGCTTCCGCAAGTGGGAGATCCCACCTAGTCATTCTCCATAGGAGGCTGGCCTCTGGTCGAGGCTCCTGGTTTATACTAGTCTGATACAGGGACCCTCAAGCACCCGGAAGGGGCTTAAGACGATCCATGGACAAACTTTTTTTTTTTTAACCATTGTATGTTTATATTCCATGCTTTGGAGGGGAAAACGTAAGCAGCCTTCAGACTCCGAATATTAGCAGTGGTATTTAAGTATCCTCTTTAAAGAGATGCATTTACATTTTAAAAAGTGAGTGGACTTGGAGGAAATGGTCTGTGTCATGTTCCGTGCTGTGTCACGAGCACCTCAAACAAGGCCTGGCACAGAGTGGGTGCTCGAGAAGGATTTGTTGGAGGAAGGGATACATCAAGGGCAAAGGCAAGAAGTGGCATGAGAAGGAAGAGAGTCAGAGAGATGTGGGACAGGGTCTCGCTTCCATCAGTGAGAGCTCATTCCTCCTCCAAGAAGCAGAGAAAGGCCTGGGACATCCTCTAGGGAGGAAATGATGAAGGAAGTGGGGTCTCCCTTCCTTTTCCCATAGCCCAGTGAAAACCTCAGGCCTCAGAGGCTCGTCTCCCCACTTGCAGAGCACTTATCCTGGGCCAGACGCTGTCAGAAGAACTTTGCTTGTGTTTCTGACATGGGTAAATGTCATGATGATAGTGGAGGTGATGGTGGCTAAGGTTTCTTAAGTGTTGCATGTGCCTGAGACCGGCCTAAATACTTTACGGTTTATCACTTAATTAATTACTGTAGTCCTGTGAGATAGTGCTTTCATGTCCCCATTTTGCCGATGAGAATACTGAGGCCCCACGAGGTAAGGTGGTTTGCCCAAGGCCCTGCGTCTTGTCAGGGACAAAATTCACTCAGTCTAAGACTGTTTCTGCTGTGGCATACAGAGATTCCTGAAGAAGGGGAAGGCAGAGGGCACAGAAAATGGGGTGGGGATGTAATCCCAGTTTTCTTGGGAGTAGATGAATACCTTCTACCTTCAAGAAGGAAGTTGGGGAAGAGGCCCTGGCTGGAGAGAAGATAGGGGTTGAAGTTAAAGAAGGAAAAAGTGGATAGAGTCCTTTTTGAGAATGCCCTCCCTGTCTTTCTGAGCCTTTCAGAGATGGAGGACTGGTCTCCCATCTCTGTGACAGGTTTAGGGGTGGGGGCAGCCAAAAGGCTGCCTCTGTGAGCCCAGGGAAGAAAGTGAATTCAGGGGAGTCAGGATGATTGATGGGAAGGCACTCTGGGGGGCTAATTACTTAATAGGTTTAATGGTCTGATGAGGCAAGTTTAAGTGGATTGCCTTGGGTTTAGGGCAACCCCTTCATTCTGGACCCCCTCCCCATGCCTATGAAACCACATCCAGTCTCTCGCCCCCACACCCCCATCTTAACACATCAGGGATCCCAGAACCTTCAATCTAAAGGGATCAGGCAGAGATGGGCAGGGCTCCCGCCCCCCCCCCACCCTGCCCCCACTTTTACCAGAACAGTTTCTCTTTTATCTGCTCTGCATGTTGGAGTTTCATGTGAGACATTGAAAATAGGTTTCCTTTGCTTAAAAGAAAAAAATTTTTAAAAACCACTAGGGGATGTTTTAAGACCTTAAGCTTTGGAAGCAGAATGGCCTGGCTCCTCCCTTCCTTTCCCCAGTGTTTATTGCATGCCTACTGTGTGCTGGGCCATGGCATGAGTCCCTGGGACACAGGGGTGAGCTCTAGTGGACTTCTGTGGTACATTGTTCTGAAGGCACAAAATGAACAGGAGAGGATCCATCTCCTCCTCAGGGTTCCAGGAAAGCTTCCAAGAAGAAGCAACATTTGAGTGGGGACCTGAAGGACAAGAGGAATTTACTGTGGGAGGGGAGTTCCAAGCAAAAGGAACATGCAAAGGCCCTGAGGTGGGTGGGAGGAGGGAATGTTTAAGGAATAAAGAGGAAGTAGGTCCGATGCACATATCTGCACATGCACAGATGAGGATGTGAACCTGGAGAGAAATGCGGGGTCAAGTCACAGGGGATCTAATACTGAGAAGGCTCCAGAATTTCTACCCTATGAGAACTTAGGGACAGCAGTTGGGTTAGAAGGTAGAAGAGGTTAAGCATGTGCCTTGAGTGCATTAACAAAGCGCTTTACACATGACCAAGAAAACTGGTCCCTAACAAAGAATTGCCACAGCCCCACAAGGGACCACTGGCACCACCTCACCACCCCTGGGTCTTGGAGACTGTCCTTGAGTGCGTTGGTCTTCAGAAAGTGCTAAGTAAGTGAGAACCAAGAACGAAACAGAATTGCATTGGAATCTCAAACCAGTGACTTTCTTGGTGCCCTTGGGCAGCCGACCTTGGGTTGGTGCCTTCACCACCTGCATACCTCAGTTTCCTCCCACATAAAAATGGAGCTCATTATAACTCCTTCATTGGGAGTTGTAGGGAATGGTTGAGGTCAAGCTTGCAAAGCACTCAGCCCAGTACAGGGTCCATATTGAGTGCTGAGGGATCTTCTAGAAACCTAAGTCAGATCCTGTCCCTCCTCTGCTCAGAGCCATCTCTGGTTCCCATGGTCCCCATCTCACTTGGAGTAAAAACCGAAGAGCCTACCGTAGCCCCACCACTACCACGACCCCTCTCAGCCCCTCATCCCCTTCCACTCTTTACCTCTCTGCCTCAGCCCCAGCTCCACTGGCTACCTCACCTTCCTTCAGACAACTCAGGCATGGTCCCACCCCAGGGCCTTTGCACTTGCTCTCCCACAGGGGCACATGTTTCCATTCCCACCTCCACAGCCTGAAAAACAGTCAGTCATAAGGGTTCAGAGCTGGGACTCTAAAGCCAGGTTACAAAGTACTGCTTTCATAGCATCAGTGTGAAAATTAAAAGAACTAGTATTTGTGTAGTACGTGGAACAGAGTCTAGTGTTTACTAGGTTCTGTAGAAGTATTTGTTAAACAAAGAATGCCACATTCTTGGGGAGGGCTTTCCTGCCCACCGGATCTGACACTACAGCCCCTGCAATCCCCCTTCCCTTCTCCTGCCCTCTTTTGTGTTCCTGGTGCTGACCACCATCCGACATAAAGCATACTGTCTGTCTCCCCCTCCTTCTAGAAGAATGTAGCTGTGTGAGCTCTTGGCTGAATCACTGAAACTCTCTTGGCCTTATTTGCCTCATTTGCCTGCGAAATCAGGGAGTTTGTCTGTTTTCCTCACGGCTGTTTCACTAGAACACTGCCAAGCATGTGATAGCAGGTGCTCAGTAACTATCCGTGGAATGAATGAAGGAATGAATGAATGAGTGAATGAATGAAGATCATTATGTGTTTATTCTCCCTGCTGCTATTCTCATGGCCATTGCTCCTGTATGTTCCTGTGATGCCAGGGGTTTCCTATGACCACACCATGCTGAGGGGGAAGACCCCTTCCCCGGCCTCCCTTACCTCCCCTCCCCATGTGCCCCTGCAGAGGAAGGCGAATATTTCCTGAAGGTGCTGATCCCCAGCTACGCAGCAGGCTCCATCATTGGCAAGGGCGGGCAGACCATCGTGCAGCTGCAGAAGGAGACAGGAGCCACCATCAAGCTCTCTAAGTCCAAAGACTTCTATCCGGGTGAGCCCTGGCCCAGGACTCTGCCCTTGGCCTCCTGTCCCTCCCACCTGGGCCCTGGATAAGGGGGAAGAGCTGCCCTTGGGGCAGTCATAGTGATGGGGGCTTCCCCTCCTCCTAAGGGGACAGAGCTGCCCTCAGCCCCAGGGGCCAGGCCTGAGCAGATGGGGGTGGGGGCAGGGCAAGACAATGGGCCTGCTGCATATTCATGAGCTCATTTGCATGATGTGCTGGCAGATGTGCCCCTTCCCACACACCTGCCTCTTTGGGTCAGTTGGAGTTGCTGGAGGGGGGTGGGCAGGGAGGCAGGTGTCAGGGTGTCCCTTGGGGTTGGGGGGCCAGCCAGCCGTGTTGCACACTCCACCCACCCCACACACTTCTTTTCCCTCACTCTTTCCCTTTGGATTTCTCTGTTACCCCATCTTGCCCAGTTTGAGTCCCGCTGGTTTTCTCTATCTGTGTCATTCTTCCCTATGTCTCTCTCATTCCGTTTCCAACTTTTCCATCTCTTGCTCCCCGAGTCTCCATTCCCATCCACCTCTCTCTGGCTCCTCCTGCTCTTCTTTTTGTTTCTATCTCTCTGATTCTGTTTGGATGTCCCCCATCCCTTGTCCCCATCTGTCTTGTCCATCTCTGTTTCCCCTCCTCTCTCCCTCCTCTATCTCCCCCTTCTTGTCTTCCCACCCCTTGCCCCATCTTTTTCTTGCCCTCCACCTCTCATTGTCTCATGTTTTTCTTTCTCTTGCTCCTTAACCCTCTCTGGTCAGTCATTCACTCAGCCCATATCCAGTAGCATCCCCTAAATGATCTGCTGGATCGCCCCTCATTTCTTCCTGACTCTAGTCACCCACCTCTCCCTTCATGTTTCCTTCCCAGTCTCAACCCCCACATACTTTTTCTCTCCTTCCTCCAAACCAGCCCCTTTTCTGCCTCTCCTCCAGCTCTCTCTCTCCCGTGGCCATAACATTTCCAAGTCCCCTCCCTCCCCCTACTGTCCCCTGCTTTATCTGTCATCCCCTCTGGCTCCCCCTCCCAAGACTGGTGCCTGGGCTTTGACATCTAGGGATGTCCCCCGGGAAGGGCCCCCAGAATTGCATCTTTGGTCCAGAGCTGATTCTAGTTCATCCTTAATCCCCTTGGATTTTCTAGGTCAAACACCAAAGCTGGAGCCCAGGGTCAGGACACATTCATATTCTCTCTCTCTCTCTCTCCTCCCTCCACCCACCCTGCCGCCCATCTCACTAAGCAGCTTTGGCAAGAGGTTTAGAGAACTGTCCAGAGAACCAGGCACACCCCCCCAACCCTGCTTTCCTCTTCCACCCTGGCCCAGTTTCCTCCACGCATCCCCTAGGCCACAAGATACGGATAAGACCTCTGCTTGGGGCATATATCTGAGGACACTTGGTTCCTTATGCTTGGATCACATTCTGTGACATGAAACACATCATCTCCTCCCAATTCAGTGACACACCCCACAGGCCAGGCATCTGAGAACCCCAGAGGATGGGACAGTCATTGGCTTTCTTGGGCCAAATACTTTTCAAACAAGCAACATGAGCCAGCATTTCTCCCCAGCCCCAGGACATGCGTCCAGCGCCCCCTCCCCACTGCTGACATGGAATTTTCAGATCATAAAGCTTGTGCCACCTCACAGATGCAGGACGTGGCCCCACACATCCTAGTCCTGCCCCTAGGACTTCCCAGAACCCACAGGAACACAAGAAATGAAGGTGCTACTAGTTGAAAGGAAGAGCATTTTTCCCTCTGCTCCTGGCTAACACTCTTTCATTCATTTATTCAACCTACATTCTCTAATTACTTATTCTATGGACAGAGATGAGGACAGCAGCGACTGAAATATCCCCCCCTTTCCCTCACAGATCTCACGGCCCAGTAGGGAAGACAGATTGAACACCAGCAATGACCCAGCATGGTCAGGGCTAGGACGGGGATGGCCAGAGGATGGTGGCAGCCCAGACAGGGCACCTGACCCAGCCTGGAAAGGTCAGGGAGGGCTTCCTGGAGGAGAGGCCCAGAACAATAAGTAAAAGTGAGCTAGATAAAAGGAGGGAAGAGCACTCCAGGAAGATGAACTAGCATGTTCAAAGGCTGGAGGGGGAGTTTGTTCACGGTGACTGAAGCCGACAGAGCAGATGAGAAATGACAATGGTGAAACACACAGACAGATGGACACACACATACATGCGCATGCACACACAGACACACACACACACACACACACACACTTGTGCCTACTACATGAAACAAAAACCTACCTGACCGTTATCCTCAAGAGAGGGGCAGAGCACAAGAGTTGTCCCCTCTTTGGTACAGGAAACGCCAAGCCCCAGTCTATCCTTCCAGATCATTCATAGAGAAACTGAGACCCAGAAAGAAGCAGGCATTTGCCCAAAGCCACGCACACAGACTTAAGTACACACACTCAGATACCGTAGTGATTCCAAACTGCTTCTGATTTGGAGCATTTGCCTTAAGCTCTGTCCCCAGAAGAAAAGCACAGACACACAACACAACACTTTTTAAAAAATTACTGATTTATAACATATTGCCTTAAAGTACAAAATCTTAAGAGATTACTTCATAAATCCATACATATTCTTTTTGACAATCAAAAATACGATAGCAAAAACGGAGTCATCTTATGCCTTCTTCCCAAAACACGTACAAGCACACACACAGTCTGCATACCCCATACCAAACACAAGGGTGGTTCAGTGGTTAAAAGCTCAGACTCTGAAGCCAGACACCTGGGTTTGAGACCTTGAACTTTCACTACTCGCTGAGTGAACTTGAACAGATCCCAAACCTTCTCTGTGCCTCAGTGTCCTTAGCAGTAAATTGAGAATAATAATAGCTCCTACCTCCTACATGAAGTGCACAAATATATACAAAGTGCTTAGAATAGTGCCTAACGCTTGGAATTTTGTAAGCACCAGCCGTCATTATTGGACACTCTTTCAGGGGCTAACGGAGCCCCCCAAAGCCCTCATGGACCCCAGTTGAGAACTACAAAGGGTGGGAAATCCCAGACTCCCTGAGCTGGAAGGGAGCCTCGCCGAAATGGAGAGCAGACCCATTTCAGCCAGGCTCTCCCTAGGAACCCCCCCCCAGTTCCCACCCTGACCCACACCCTTTCCTATTTACACCCAGACGGAGGCAGCCTGCACGCTGACTCACCCTTGGCTCAGACCAGTCCATTGTTCTGGGGTTGGGGGGAATAAGTGAGGAACAGTGGCCCAGAGGAGATGGAGGTTATCGACTATCCAAGTGCCCCCCAAGACAGTGACACCGACACCCGGACACATGGGTAGACTGGCATGCCAGGCTGAGAGATGCCAGCGAGGGCTCAGGGTGGGGGCACCAACGTGCTGCGCTAGAATGCCCGTGGGAGACTGGACCCTCACCCCCAAATGTCCCAGACACTGGACATGGAGCCTGGCGTGGGCTCCAGACCTTTTATAGACCCAGGGAGCTTTGTGGTCCCTGTAGGCAGTCCCACCCAGAGAGACACAGACACCCACTCCACACAGCAAACATGCACAGCTCGGCCAGGCACACACACTTTCACACTGGCCGGTCACAGTAGAGCTGTCTTTGTCTGGCGGTAATGCACACACACACACACACACACACACACATCAGTCCTCCTATCATACTGACGCTTGAGTCTACTTTTTGGTCTCTCTCTCTCTCTCTCACTCACATTGACACACACCAGTGATAGAACCTTGTCTGTCTGTCTTCTACACACAGGCTCACACACATAGACACACATACCACACACCAGGCACCCAGATAATCTTTTGAACGCCAAAAGGTGTCTCATGGTTTCTTTGCTGCCAACACTCACGCTGACATCCATTCTCAAAGTGATAGTCATTCATCATACAGCGTCAGCGCGGCTTCCTGAGATCCTTTGTTTCTTTCTCTCAAACTCTCCTGGAGAAGCAGCTTGGTCTCACAAATGGTACATACATAACCTTGAACAGTGCAGTGATACCCAAAGTCTTTCCCATGAACAAGCGTGCACATATGGTTACTGGATTCACTGTGTCGTGCTGTCGGTTTACAACTCAGCCTCTCCCACTCTTTCTCTTATACACATACACAGCTAAAGACAACTGAGCCATTCCAGCCCAGGTATACCTGTGCATGGACACCCGCTCATGCGCGCGTGTGCGCACACACACACACACACACACCACTCACCCACACAGCCGCACAGATATATTCGCACTGGTCAGCCTGTCACCCAGAGTCTCTGTCCCACACACATATCCCAACATCACCCAGAGTTGGCTTCTCTGCTCCCCGCTGCCTCCCTACCTCTAGTACACACACATACACACGCAGAGTGAGGATGCCTAGGTTAGAACCACAGCCAAAATCTAGACACTCTCCAGCAAAGGCATCCACCCCACTCTTCTTTCTCCATCCCTGAGCCCCTACCCTTCCATAAGTTGCCTCTGCTCTCCCCTGTCCATACCCTTGCCCTCCCCCACCCTTCAGCCCTCCATCTGGTGGGTCCAGGCGGGCACTCTGGCCTCTCTTCTGCCTCCCCCATCCCCCAGCCCTTCCCCATCCTCTCCAAAAGCCCAGAGGCCTTCGCTGCAGGCTTTCAGGGGTTGCCACGGCAACGGGGCTTCGTCCCTCGTCCCCCTGGGGGTGGGCTGAGGACCCGGCCAGCCAGACCGATAAGGGGGTTCCAGTTACTGTGGCAACCGTTGCAGGCCTGAGCTCTCGCTTCTGGGGTGGGGGGGGGTAGTGAGTGAATGGTTGCCAGAGCAACTAGGAGCCGGCAAGGACTGGGAAGAGGCAGCTGAGCCCTGTCTTCCCTGCCCAGGGCTGCTGTGGGCATCGCAAAGCACTTAAGCATCATTCTTCTATTCCCTGGGGTTGTTTTGGGGGAGGGACACGAAGTGCAGATTATAAAACAGGCATTCCACTCACTTTCCCAGCTACCCATCATGGCCTGGGAGTCCATGCCAACTTCCCCAGGCTTACCATGGGATCTGGGCCCGGTTAGGTCCACTTTCTAGATCTAGGTTTCTCTTTCCATTAAATGGGGCCTGTCTCCCAGGAATCTTCTCATTCCTGTGTGATGAGGGTGCCCTCTCTCTCCCTTGCTCAACAGGAACCACAGAACGAGTATGCCTGGTACAGGGCACAGCAGAGGCCTTGAATGCTGTACACAGCTTTATTGCTGAGAAGGTCCGAGAAATCCCACAAGCAATGACCAAGCCTGAGGTGGTCAACATCCTTCAACCCCAAACCACGATGAACCCTGACAGAGCCAAGCAGGTCAGCAGGGGCCAAGACTGGGTTTCTGTAAAGCCAGTGAGGTTCAGGAGAAGACACTTCTCCCATATCACTGGATTACTGTGGGAGTTGAATGGGATAATACCAATAAGATATTTGTCAAGCAAATGCATGGTAGTAATTAGTCATATTATTAGGGAGTCAGCTGAGGGACTCCAACCTCTTAGAGTGGGCTTGATGCAGAGACGGAGTGAAGGTCTGGGAGAATTTGTCCTAGACGCCCCCCTACTAACGCCCCCCCTCCACACCTTATTCCTTCTTCCTGGGATTCTCTAGACCCTTTCCTTCCTTCCACCTCATCCCATTGTCTCCCAGAGCAACCTGCCTCCCACTTCCTGTTCTCACCGGAAGTGACTTCATTGACAACCCATCCACGTCCAGAAAAGTTTAGAAATGGCCTCATACTCCCTCTCTCCATTAATTATTGTATGGTGTAGCCACCATTTGGGAGAAATGAGTATTTTGCTAGCGAGAGAAGGGGCAGGTCCCTCTCCTACACAGCCTCTCTAGGAGGGATGGAAGGAGGAGGACAGCGCCTCTTGGTTGCCTCAGTTACGGGGAAGCGGTGGCGTAGGGGTGTGGCAGGGAGCGGACCAATCACTACCCCGGCCTCTCTGGTTGCCATGACCACGGTGTTCACCGGGCAGGTGGGCTTGCTGCAGAGCCCCTGGTGTGGCCCTGGATGGGTAGGAGGCGGAGGGCAGGGGAACTGCGCACACTCCCCGTTTTCTCCCCCCTTACCCACTCCGAAATACTTGGAAACACGATGCAGAGGGGCAAGAGCCCCTGGCAGGAGGACAGGGCCCTTGTGAGGGTTCCTTAACTTCTGCCTAGAAGCAAAGACCAGAGAGAGACCCTCGGTAAAAGGAATTTGGAATTCTTGGGAATTCAGTTACCCTGAGATGGGAGAAACCACGGACCTGAGTTCCCCCAAGCTCCTGGGGAAAGGGTGGGCGGAAAGCCCTGGAAGAATGCTGCCAAGCGAATCATTCCCAAAAAAGAACGGGCTTGGGGCTTGGAGCGTGGCTGCTGTCCTTGGTGCTGAAGCTGCTCTGCCTGGTCTCTCCCGGATCCCTTCCCATCAGCAGGCCAAGCCGTTTACACGGTGGCAAGGATATTGCCTTTTTCCTCCGCCTTGGTCGCGGCCACAAAGGGCTCAGAGTTCATTAAGAGTTTGCACATGTTTCAGGGAAAATGGGGTCAACACCGTCTGCACCTGATCCTTCCACCCCTCCCCCTAACCCACAGAAACTCTGAGATACTGGAATCGAAAGTTTATAGGACCAGGATTTTTCCTCTCCTTATTCATTACTTAGGGGGCTCTAAAGAATGAAAGAGACAATGGCTGAAGGCTCTGGAGTCAGATGTTGAGTTGAATCTTAGTCTGATAACTTATTTCTTTACCTGTGCGACCTTGAATAAGTGACTTGATTTCTCCATGCCTCATTTTTCTCATCTGCAAAATGAGATTCATTATGGCACCTACTTAAGGGCAGTGATCAGTATTCACTGTTGTTTAAAAAGCACTTAGCATGTATTCCTAGTTCATAGAAAGTTCTCAAAAAATGTTAGCTGCTGATATTATTATGGGATTTTTAAAAGGGTTTTATTTATTTATTTGGCAGACAGAGATCACAAGTAGGCAGAGAGGCAGGCAGAGAGAGAGGGGGAAGCAGGCTCCTGCTGAGCAAAGATCCCAATGTGGGGCTCGATCTCAGGACCCTGGGATCATGACCTGAGCTGAAGGCAGAGGCTTTAACCCACTGAGCCACCCAGGTGCCCCTATTATGGGATTTTTAAGTCAGGAGACGGGTCTACTCTCTTTCTACGTTGGACTTGCTGTGTTACTCTGGGTTCCTTTCCCTCAGTTTCCTTCTTTACAGTGTGGAGCTGGGCCAAACCAGGGATTATAAATTGAAATGCCTCCAAGATTCAGCAAGGGAACATAAAGAATTGAGGACTCTGACCTCACCAGAGAGATATGATGCTATCCCTAAAGGGGGCAGCTGCTATTCAACTCAACTCAATTCTTGCCCTTTGGGAATGTAGACAAAGTGTTGCCACATCTTACAAATTTTTCAGAATAAGCCAGAAATATTTGAAATCAACTGATTTTTAAAGGTTGGCTCAACCTTAAAACCACTGTGTGGCTGTGGGCTACCTGCGGCCCAAGGACCACCAGTTTGCCACCTCTGGGTTATACCAGTGGTTCTCAGCCTTGGCTGGTATCTGAATCATCTAGGTGGCTTAGAATCCAGATTCTTGGTTCCCAGCCTAGAGCCACTGAATTGGAATTTCTGGGGTGAAGGCTTGGAGCTCTGAACATAGATTCTGGACTGGGATCAGATCCTGGCTCTATTACTATCTGTATGACCTTGAGCAAGTTACTTAACCTCTCTTGCTTCTGTTTTCCAATCCATAAAATGTGATAATAATAGTGTCTGCCTATTCTTGTAAGGTTGCTGTAGAGATTAAGTAAGTCACTATATGAAAGTGTTTACCAAAGGGTCTGGCAAATGGAAGGACTGTTAGCTGTAAAATTATTATTCTACTATTATTATTTGAAAATCTCCACAGACTTGCAAATCAGGGGAACAGATGTTCTCTGAGGTCTTTCTGGCCCTAAAACTCCTACGATTCTATGGCTCTGTGATTTCAAGATTTTTGATGTACATTATTCTAAGACTCTACTGTTCTGACTGATGTCCTGGCCCTCCAGGATTCTATGAAACTGCACCTGTGATCTCTCTGAGATGCTGTGGGTCTACCACCTGGGCCCATCATGAAGACAGTTAACCATTTGCCGAGGGCTTCCCATGTGACAGGCACTCCAGTCATCGAATATTCCCAATGGTTGTATGGAGTAGCTGTGGTTACATCTGTGTTGGAGGAGAGGAAATGAGGCACAGAAAGGTGAAGGCATTTGCTCTCACTATTTCTTGGTGAATAGTTAATTCATCCTTTCTTTTTTCCTCTGAATGCTGTATCATACTAAATACCTTTTGATTCTTAGGTCTGGTTTCATGCATTCTGTTCTAACCTCTTGACTTGTCAGACTCTTTTTCTGATGATTTTTTTTTAACATATAAATTGAGATTTTTAAAAAATTGAGATATAGGGGCACCTGGGTGGCTCAGTGGGTTAAAGCCTCTGCCTTCAGCTCAGGTCATGATCCCAGGGTCCTGGGATCGAGCCCCACATCGGGCTCTCTGCTCCGCAGGGTGCCTGCTTCCTCCTCTCTCTCTCTCTGCCTCTCTGCCTACTTGTGATCTCTGTCTGTCAAATAAATAAATAAAATCTTTTAAAAATAAAAAATAAAAAAGATCTTATTTTAAAAATTGAGATATAATTCCCATACTGTATAGTTCACCATTTTAAAGTATACCATTTAGCGCTGTTTAATATATTCACAAAGTTGTGCACTGATCACCTAATGTAATTCCAAAACGTTTTCACCACTCCAAAAAGAAGCCTTATATGCTTTGGCAGTCACTGTCCATTGTCCCAGCTCCCCCTTCCTGTCCCTTCCAACCGCTAACCTATTTTTGTTGTCCATGGATTTGCCTATTCTGGATGTTTTATATAAATTGAATGACATAACACATGGCCTTTTGTGTCTGGCTTCTTTCCCTTAGTGTACTGTTTTCGAGATTAATCCATACTGTAACATATATCAAAACCTCATTCCTTTTTGTGGCCAAATAATACCCCACCATATGCATGTATCACATTTTGTTTGTCTATCAGTTGATAGTCATTTGGGTTGTTTCTTTTAGCTATTATGAAGAATGCTGCTATGAACATATGTGTGGGTATGGTTTTCAGTTCTTTGGAGTATATACCTATGGATGGAATTGGGTCAGATGATAGATCTAACCTTTTGAAGAATTGTCAGACTATTTTGTAAAACAACTATACCACAGATGTGAGATTTAAATCCAGGTTAGCCCATGGAGGTAACAATGACAACAACCATTTCTTGAGCATCTACTACGAGCACATATTACCTGGACACTCACATGGCATCATATGCTCAGCACATAGTAGGTGCTCAACAAATATTTGTTTGATTAATGGATAATGATTTGCCTGCCCATAAGGGCCAAGCAGAAACATAGCTAAGGGGCACTGGTTCCTGAATCAAGCTCACCATTTCATGAATGCTCTCAGTTAAGCTTCATAATAAATCTGTGGAGGAGGGATGGATATCCCCATTTTATAGATGAGAAAACTGAGTCTCAAAGATGTTAGGTCACTTGCCCAGCATCAGTGGTGGAGCCAAGATTTCCAACCTGAGCAAATGTCTTGAGAGTCCAAGGCATTCACACAGTCTTTGCTGAATGCATACCAGGCATTCTCCTAGGCACCGAGAACCTAGTAGTAAACAATACAGACAAAAATCTCTACCCTTGTAGATCTAACATTCTTTCATGTGGAAACCAAAAATAAGCAAGCAAATAAAAAAAGTCAGAGAGTGAAAGTGCTATGACAAAAGACAAGGCAGAAAAAAGAGGAGGAAAGAGTCCTGGGGCATTTTTTTCTCCTAACTTTTTATTTTGAAAATGTTAAAAGAATAATACAATGAACTCTCTATACACTGCCCTTAGATTCAGTAAGCGTTAACATTTGCTTTATCTCTTTACAAACATGAACACACACAAGCACTTGTTGGCTTTGTTTGCTTGGTTGTTGGGTGGTTTGTTTGTTTTTGCTGATCCATTTGAAAATAAGTATAGACCTCATGACTCTTTATCCCTAAGTTCTTGAGCGTGCATCTCCCAAGACTAAGGACGTGTCCTGTGTTGTTATGTTACCGTTATCACACCTACAAAAATTAACATCAATTCCATGCTATCGGTTAGTAAAAAGTTCACATTCACATTGTTCCAAAATATGTTATGTCTATAAAGTATTTTCCTATCCAAGATTCAGTCAGTATTCCTGCATTGCATTTAGTTGTTATACCTTATTAGTCTCTTTTAATCTAGAATAGTCTACTATACATTTTTTTAAGATTTTTTTTAAAGTAGGGACGCCTGGGTGGCTCAGTTGGTTGGACGACTGCTTTCGGCTCAGGTCATGATCCCGGAGTTCCGGGATCGAGTCCCGCATCGGGCTCCCAACTCCACGGGGAGTCTGCTTCTCCCTCTGACCTTCTCCTCGCTCATGCTCTCTCTCACTGTCTCTCTCTCTCAAATAAATAAATAAAATCTTTAAAAAAAAAAAAAAGATTTTTTTTAAAGTAATCTCTACGCCTAACATGGGGCTCAAACTTACAACCCCAAGATCAAGAGTTACACAGCACTCTACTGACTGAGCCAGCCAGGCACCCCATCTACTATGTATTTTGAAGGTAGAGTCAACAGAATTGCTGATTGGATGCTGAGTGGCAAGGAAAGAGAGGACTTCTAAGTCTTGAGTCTGAGAAGGGAAAGGGTGCATTTCCCACATACTGAAATGAGGAAGACCATGGTAGAAACACATCTGAGCAGATGAGGTGTTCCAGTTTGGATTTTAAGTTTGAGGTGTCCATTCAATATCATTCCAGAGATATGAGGTTAGCAATTGGATACAAGTCTGGAGGTGTCTCTGCTAGGGACATAAAATAAGCAAATAAACAAGCATCAATAATTGGGGTGGTAAGGCCTCTTTGTGCCTTAGTCCAAAGACCTGAATGATGAGGTGAGCCTCCTTTTCTGGGAAGGAGCATTCTAGGTGAGGGCATAGCAGATACAAAGGCCTTGAATCTGGATGAAGCTTGCAACTTGGAGGAAGAGCAGGGAGCCTAGTATGCCTGCCATGGAGTCAGCAAGAGGGAGAGAGGGAAAAGTCGAACTCAGACCAACAAAGAACAGAGCAAGTAGAGCAGTGCTTCTCAGGCTTGTCAAACCCCATGTCCTCTTTCTCCTACAAATATTTTCCCAGCCCTCTTTCCTCTGAAATTACACACACACACACACACACACACATGCACACTCATTTCAGTACATGGAAAGCACATATAATGTAGATGCATTACCTATCTAAATCCCTTAAGATTTTCAACAGTTTTATTAAGATATTAATTCACATACCTACAATTCACCCACTGAAAACATGCAGTTCAAAGTTTTTATTATATTCAGAATTATGCATCCATGCCCATGATCAATATTAGAACATTTCATTTCCTCATAAAGAAACCTTGATCCCCTTAGCTATCACTCCTCAATCCCCACAGCTCAGCACCAGCCCCCAGCCCTAAGCCACCACTAATCTACTTTCTGTCTCTATAGATTTCCCTGTTCTGAACATCCATATAAATGGAATCCTACAATATATGGTCTTTTGTGTCTGGCTTCATTCACACAGCATGTTTTCTAGCTTCAACCATGTTGTAGCCTGGATCAGTACTTTGTTCATTTAAATTGATTGCCAAGGAATATTCCATGGTATGCGTGTATAATTTCTTTATCCCGTAAGACTTTTTTACATAAAGGAGAAATGAAAGGAAGGTGATGTGTTATGAAATGAGATGAATTTTAATGGGTAAATGTTACATATTACTACAGCAGAAGTAATGCCATAGTCAGGTGCTCACACTTAACACAGCCCGAGAGAGACAGTGACAAACACAGTGACCCAGGGTGTCTTATCAGAGATGCAAATAAGACACATGGCATTACTATTGTTGTCATGGGTGGTGGTTGTTGTTGTTGTTGTTGTTGTTGTTGTTTTTTAACGAAGAACCAGTCTTGGTAAAGTTCAGAACAAAACGAAGTACAATCTTCCCTTCCTTGACAGGTTAGTTGCATTCCTGGAAATTTCAGTAGCTCTTAACCACGTGGGAAAAAGAAAATACTAGGTACTTATATGGATCGTGGGGTTCAGGTCTGGGCTCTGAGTTTTATTAACAGACTTTTTGTCAACACGAATGTCCAGGAGTCACTTAAAAAGTCATAGGGGCGGGGGTGCCTGGGTGGCTCAGTGGGTTGAGCCTCTGTCTTTAGCTCGGGTCATGATCTCAGGGTCTTGGGATCGAGCCCCACATCGGGCTCCCTGCTCAGCGGGGAGCGTGCTTCCCCCTCTCTCTCTCTGCCTGCCTCTCTGCCTGCTTGTGATCTCTGTCTGTCAAATAAATAAATAAAATCTTAAAAAATAAAAATAAAAAAGTAAAAAGTCATAGGGGCGGACCATTGGTCGGTTGGATGTTGTAAAGAACTGACGTCCAAGGTCCAGCCCCTTAGCGTGCCCGCATCTGCCCCCTCAGTCGTCATGACAACCAGAAGCGCTCCCACAAATTTCCCAAACACCTCTGGGGGCCGGCTCAGAGGCGGAGAGGGGAGGCGGGGGTGCTTTAGCGGGTGGAACCGCAGGTATGAGAGGATTGAGCAAGAGGAACCTATGTGTAGAAATGCTCTTGGATATGCCAAAGGAGACTTTTGGTTTTGAAAGCTCCCCCTCCCCCACCCCCAGAATTAAGATCAGATTTGCAGCGGCAAAAGATGGGCCTTTCTACACCCGAGAAGGGGACCACTGTATTTAAGTGCCCGACGGTCTCAGATGTGAGGTTTATCTTCATTTTACAGCTAAGACAACTGCATTAGATTGCTAGGGCAGCCGTAACAACCGGTCGCAGGCAGGGTGGCTTAAGCAACAGAAATTCATTTTCTCAATAGTTCCGGAGGCTAGAAGTCTGAGATCTGGGGCAGGGCTGGTTTCTTCCGAGGCCTCTCTCCTGGGCTTGGAGATGGTTGTCCTCTTCTCCGCATTCTCACACAGTCTTTCCTCTGTGTACACCTGTGTCCTAATCTCTCCTTCTTATAAGGACATCATTCCTTTTGGATTAGGGCCCACCCCAATAACCTCACTTAGCCTTCATTGCCTCTTTAAAGACCCTCTGTCCAAATGCAGTCATATCCTGAAATATAGGGGAGGGGTGGATCAGACTGCAGCATCTGAATGGCGGGGGCAATAATCTGACCCATAACAAAAAGAGGGTTAAGCGCAGTGACCTTGCCAGTAGGGTGGGAAACACCATGGAGCAGGAAGAATCCAAGAGGCCCAATTGCAGCTTCTCCACAATCTGGGTAATCCTGGGGCAAGTCCCTTCCTCTCCTAGGTCGCAAGTGACTCCTCTGTAAAATGAGACTTAATGACTCCTTTTCTGGGGCTGGGAGTCAGAGTGTTTAATATTTCTAGAAGGCGTGAACACCAATGCAAGCTGGGAGCACCCGCTGTCCTGGAGGGCACCCACTGGGTCAGGCATTAAGTCTTTAAGGTGCTGGAGGGAAGGGAAATCCAAGGGATTCCAGGGACACAGGACAGGGTGCTTGAGAACCTACCAAGAGGACTTGGAGAACTAGCTTTTTTTTTTATAAGAATATTTTTAAAAATTTATTTATTTGTCAGAGAGAGAGGGAGAGAGAGAGAGAGCAAGCACAGGCAGACAGAGTGGCAGGCAGAGGCAGAGGGAGAAGCAGGCTCCCTGCTGAGCAAGGAGCCCGATGTGGGACTCGATCCCAGGACGCTGGGATCATGACCTGAGCCGAAGGCAGCCGCTTAACCAACTGAGCCACCCAGGCGTCCCTTTTTTTTTTTTTTTTAAACCAACCAATATGAAAGTATTTCGCTATTTTTTCAAGGGGGCACAGCGGGCCCGATCTGGGCCAGGGGAGAGCGGGGGCGAGTGAAGAGTGCAAGGCCTGCCTAACGTTACGATTCAGTCTCCACTCACCGTCCTAAAGACCCTCCCTCTCGCCCCACACGCAGGCCAAACTGATCGTCCCCAACAGCACCGCGGGCCTGATCATTGGCAAAGGGGGCGCCACCGTGAAAGCCGTGATGGAACAGTCGGGTGCCTGGGTGCAGCTGTCCCAGAAGCCGGAGGGCATTAACCTTCAGGAGCGCGTGGTGACCGTCAGCGGCGAGCCGGAGCAGGTGCACAAGGCCGTGAGCGCCATCGTGCAGAAGGTACAGGAAGACCCCCAGAGCAGCAGCTGCCTCAACATCAGCTACGCCAACGTGGCTGGCCCCGTGGCCAACTCCAACCCCACCGGCTCGCCGTACGCCAGCCCCGCCGACGTGCTGCCCGCCGCCGCCGCCGCCTCGGCCGCTGCCGCCTCCGGCCTGCTGGGCCCCGCGGGGCTGGCGGGCGTGGGCGCCTTTCCGGCCGCCCTGCCTGCCTTCTCAGGCACCGACCTGCTGGCCATCAGCACGGCGCTTAACACGCTGGCCAGTTACGGCTACAACACCAACTCCCTCGGCCTGGGCCTCAACTCGGCCGCGGCCTCCGGGGTCCTGGCCGCCGTGGCCGCCGGTGCCAACCCCGCCGCCGCGGCGGCCGCCAACCTCCTGGCGTCGTACGCGGGGGAGGCCGGGGCGGGGCCCGCCGGAGGAGCCGCCCCGCCCCCGCCCCCGCCCCCCGGAGCCCTGGGGTCCTTCGCCTTGGCCGCAGCCGCCAACGGCTACCTCGGGGCCGGGGCGGGCGGCGGGGCGGGCGGCGGGGGTGGCCCACTGGTGGCCGCCGCAGCTGCAGCCGGGGCCGCCGGGGGCTTCCTGACCGCGGAGAAGTTGGCAGCCGAGAGTGCCAAGGAGCTGGTGGAGATTGCGGTGCCTGAGAACCTGGTGGGGGCCATCCTGGGCAAAGGGGGCAAGACGTTGGTGGAGTACCAGGAGCTGACAGGCGCGCGCATCCAGATCTCCAAGAAGGGAGAGTTCCTGCCTGGCACGCGGAACCGGCGGGTCACCATCACGGGCAGCCCTGCGGCCACACAAGCCGCTCAATACCTCATCAGCCAGCGGGTCACCTACGAGCAGGGAGTGAGGGCCTCAAACCCCCAGAAAGTGGGATGAGGCCTGTGGTGTGTGTTCCCACCCTCCTCCCGGCCCCTTCTCCTCCTCTTCCTTCTCCTCCCCTCCCCCACCCCACCCCCAACTCCTGACCTCAGCTCGGGTGTAGTCCTGCTCCTTGTGGGACGGGGCTGGGGTAGGCCTGACTGCACCCCCCCTCCCCGGTAGTCATAGGCAGGATTGAGGGATGGCTGGGGATGGGGCCCAGAAGCCCCCTCCCCCAGCTCTGAACTGACCCCCTTCTTCCTTCCTCCCTACGCTTGGCTGGGCCTGACCCTCCTCTCCCAGGGTCCGGGTCTGTGTGATATCTGTATATATTGCATTTTGTTGATTTTAATAGAAAACAAAGTGTTATTTTCTCTTTCTTTCCCTCCTTTTTTTTTCTTTTTTCTTTCTTTTTTTTCTTTTCTCCCCTCTCCACACCCCGCCTTTTTTTTTTTTTTTTTTTTTTTTTTTTTTTTTTTTTTTTTTTTTTTTTTTCTTTTTTTTTTTTTTTTTTTTTTTTTTTTTTTTTTTTTTTTTTTTTTTTTTTTTTTTGGTGAGGATTTTTCCCCCCTTTGTAAGTTTTTGTTTTCATATGGGAGGAGGGGAGGGAGCCTCTGGGCCGCCTAGAATGAGGGGCCTCCCCCAAACAACACCCCACCTCTCCTGCTTTCATTTCTGGATCTGAGAGAAGGGACGGGAATAGAGGTAGCTGAGGAGTCTGAGCTGAAATGGGGTATTTGGAGCAGGGACCCCAGAGTTCCCAGATTTTCTCAGCGACTCTACCCCTATTGGAGTTGCCCCTCCTAGGTGGGACTGTTCACTGTTTTGTTGTCAGGTCCTATGGGGGGAGGGGGTGCAGTGCTGCTGGGAATGAGGCCCGCTCTGGGATTGGTCCAGTCCTGTGGGCAAGACTCTTGCGAGAGGCTGGAACAACTTCCTGGGGCATCTTCTGTGGTTTTACCTAGAGTAATGGGAATGAAGTTCCCTGTTGGGATATCACTGAGTCAAGTATTTTCTGGGGTGCTGCTGGTACTCCTTATGATGTCACGGGAAGTAGTTCCCCAGAGGTCACTTCCTGTGATGACAGGACAGACAGGTACTTCCTATGATGTCTCAGTGGGCCTCCCTTGAAGGTTACTTCAGCGACATCATGGGGTCACGTACTTCCTGTGGCAGCTCCAGGTTATTTCCTGTGACGTCATTGGGATGGAGCATGCACTTCCTGGATTGGGCCATGGCCAGTCACTGACACTCCTTCTCTACCCACACCCCTCCTGGGTGGGTCTTGGCCTGGGGGTCTGCCTAGGATGAGAATAAGGGGTGGGACTTGGATCCTATGTGGAGAACTCTAAGGAAAAAGACCCAATATTGTCAGGGTTATCTCTATCCAAATACACCAAGTCTGTGAACTCACCTGACAGGGAGGGGTGGGAGATGGAGCCAGTGAAAACTGTTAAAGACCCCCCCATTCCCACCCCCGCCTTTTGTGTGCATGCTTGTGTCTGCGTGGCTTTGTTTCATTGAGTCTGGTGAGCCGAATGTGTGGTGGCTTGGTCGGGCCACCATGACCCAGTGTAGGGTTCAGTGAGCCACGGTAGGGTCCCTGGATTGCGAATGTGTCGTGTGGTCTAATAGATTAAGTTGGCTTGTGGTTTCCAGAAAGCTGGAGTACTTTGGTAGTATCGGAGGGATCAGAATGTTTTGGTGCTCTTGCCATGGGCCTTGAGGAGCTAGAATATTCTGACAGAGTCTGCTAAGCCAGGCAGCCCTGAGAGTTGGTTTGGGAGTGGCTCCCTGAGCACTGCGACTGTGGTCAGCTCTAAGGCCTTGCTGGCAGGCTTGAGATTTCAGGGCCTGACAACCCTATGGACTTAGGATAGCTGAGGCCCACCTCTCCCCTCATCCATCTCCCCCTCCCCCTTGGAGACCACCCCTACTTCCTCCAACCCAAGCAGGGCCTCCAGTGCCCTGGTTCCATCATCAGCATCTCTGGGGGAGGGGCACCCCATGCCCACCCTCTCCCCCATTTGTTCCTCTCCTAGGTCTTCCAGACCCTTCTCTACTCCATGGCTTTGGGGGAATCAGGCCTCCTCATCTCTCTCCCACAAAGGGAGAGAAGAAAAGCCAGAGACAATTCCCACCCCTAAAGCCTGGGAGACCCCTGCCCCTCGCTAGAGAGCCACCCCCAAATCAAAATGTGAAAATCCCTAGAAAGCAATAGCCTTCAAGATACCTTGCACTGAATATCCCACCCTGGCCCTTCCACCTGATGGGAGGCTGTAGCTGGGCACTAGGGTGACTTTTTCCATGCCCTCTTCATCTCCAGGGTGGGGGGCAGGACCCATTTCCCCATCCCCCATCTCCCATCGCTGCTGCCCCCACCCCTAATCTCCAGACTGAACCCAGATGGAGATTCCAGTGCCAAAACAATTCTTGATGTAACTTTGTACATATCTTCTGCAGGGGGGTTAGCTTTGGGGGTTGGAGGTGGAGGTGGCCCTGGGGGCAGCTGCTCCCCTCTGCCTCTCAGAAGACCCTATGGTATTTCACAGTCTCTCCACCCACCTTGGGTGCAGTGTCTACCTGAAATATCCCCTCTACAGCCCCCCAGGCCCCCATGAGGAGGGGAAGGAGCCAGGGAGAGGTAAAACACAGTCTGGGAGTGGGGAGGTGGGATTTGAAGGCATTCATTTGCATATCATTTGCATCTTCAGCTGCCCTGGTCTGTCCTATGCTTTCTATAGCCCCATTCCATTCATGGGAGTCTGGGTCCCCATAGGAGGGACCCAGTGCTCCTCTCACACAGACACGTCTCTGGAGGCTGGGCCTCCCGAAAAGTGTTCCCTTGGGGTATCTGTGTGACAACCCCCTCCCTATTCACATTTCTCGGGGACCCCCTACCCCACCAGCCAGGACTATCTGAAAGGTAGTTTGCTAGCTCAGTGAGCTGGTTTGCTCACCAGGTTGGTGAGTGGAGAGCCACACACCTTTCCCTGTTTTTACCCTAAGAAACTCACTCTACCATCTTTCCCATCTCTTGAAAGTCTCTTCTGCATTCTGACCTCAATCTTTTGTGCTGCAGTATGTTCAGAGGGGACACAGATGTGGGGTCAAGGATGGGGATCATTGAAAAACCCACCACCTCTTTTTCCCCCCTCTTCCCTGTTAGCCAGTCAGATCTCAGAGACTCTGAGTGGTCTCCTTGCCCCCTGCTCTTCAGCACCCAGTAGGTGCTTAATAAGTGTTTGCTGCATTGAATTGTCTCCCTGTTCTTTCCCATTTGCCCTCCAGCTCCCAACATCTTCCTCTTGAGTCTCCCTCTCTCTCTTTCTCAGGCTCCCTATGGCTTTCTACTTTCTCTCCTTGTGGCCATTGTCACCTGTCCTGTCTCCACCTTTGTCTGTCTTTTCCCCTCTTCTCACCCCTCTTAAATCTCTTTCCTCCTCCCACCTTTCCACTGATTAAAAAAAAAAGTGCCAAACTTCCTTGGAACTGAGCCGCTCTGGGGGGTGGGGTGGGAGAGGGAACCTCAGATAGAGGGGAGGAAATGGGACCATCCCTCTCTGAGGAGGCCCCTAAGAGGCACTGAAAAAGTCTGTGGACACTTAGCTAAATTGGGTCCCCCTTCCTCACCCCTCCCACCCTGAGTTTTTCTTAGAATCTTTGTAAGAAAAAAAAAAAAAAAAAGACAGAAAAAAACTCCCCTCAAACTAATCCCTAACGTTTTGGACCGCCCCCCCCCCCAATTCCACCAGCCGGGGAGAACCCCACTTGCCTCCTTCCGGCAAATCTGTAGAAATTGGGGAGGGGGAGACAAGCCCAGCCCCTCTTCTGCTGGCCCCAGGGATGGTGTCAGCTGGATTCCAGAGAAGGACCTCAAAGCACTTATGAGAAGGAGGGGTTCAATGTGCCAAATTCACCTCTTTCATCCCCCCCTCTCAGGGGGCTCTGAGCCAACCTGCCCCAGCCACCTTCTTCTGCCCTGTCCCAACCATCTCTCCATGGGCAAGGAGACGTCACTGCAATAATTATTAGGGGATTAGAAGGTGAAGATCGTGCCATCTTTATCTGCCCTAACTCCTGCCCTGGACTTGTAGGTGGGAATTATTATGGGTACCCCAAGTGGAGTTTGGTAACAGTTGACTTATAGACGGTTGGGGACCTATACTTGGAAGAATATGGTACCACTTTTCTCTGAGTGGTATTTCTTCTCCCCCTTCTTAATCCCCAAGTCCGTCAATACCCCCTCTTTCTGTTTCTCTTGCCTAGCCCTCCATCCCAACCCCTCCTTTTGTTTTTGATTGGTGGCCTACTGTGGAAAGTGAGGGAATCCCCCTGCATTCATTATTGCTGTTGCAAGACCAGGATTTGAGGTCGTGATGCGCTGAGCGGTGAGAAAAGTATTAACCAAGAGTGGCGACGAGGGTGGCAATTTGGGCGTCCAGGCTGCTGATTGGGTGCACAC
Source organism: Mellivora capensis (assembly GCA_004024625.1). NCBI lineage: Eukaryota > Metazoa > Chordata > Mammalia > Carnivora > Mustelidae > Mellivora > Mellivora capensis. The sequence goes on from PISX010023193.1 coordinate 28,669, forward strand.
CTCTCGCGACAGCCAGGCAGGCCTTCGCGCTGGTCGCCACGCACCCGCCCCGCCGACTTTGAACTCCGAGGCCGGCTGTCGCGAAAGCCTGAACCGGATGTCACGACGGGGAGAACGGGATCGCGATGCCCAAGTTGGGGCTCTGAGGGCCGGGGACACAAGTTTACGGCTCTCGTGGAGTCGCGACACCAGCCCTGCTATCCGATCCCTCGCCACTGCAGTCAGCTGTCTGGACGCCGTGGTTGAGAGACTTGTCTCCGTGGCGCCGCTGCTGGTGTGTGTAAGGTCCGTCTCGGTGCCCTCTGCCAGTCGCGTTGGGGATTGCTGGGTGGCAGGGAGGGAGAGGGGGAACGTCTCTGGGTAGGCTTGGTGGGGGTGGGGGCTGCTGGTATTTAACCCCCTCTCAGCCAGTCCAGGACACTCTTTTCTCCCAGAGATAATTGGGGGGGGGAACGCTTAATCCCCCTCCCCCCAACCCTTTCCTCCTCCCTACCCGCTCCACCCCTCCCCCCAAAACCACCAACCTCTCATCTTCTAAGTGACTCCATCACCACCGGCCACCGGGACCTGCGGCCTCATTGCTCCAGCCCGCCCCACTCGACCGTCAGACTCGCTCATCGAACTCTTTTTGATTAACCCTTTCTGTGTTCATCCCACGGAAAACTGTGTGTCCGGCGAGGGGGAGGGGGTAGGCGAGGGGCAGTAGCTACCTTTCCTCCATCTCCTCCCGCCGCCCATGCCTCCCCACCCTCACCCTATCCCATGCCCTACCCACCTCCCTCACCCCTAGGGTCCTCCCCGCTCTGGGGAGAGTGACCTTTATAAATATCTCAGCTGTTTGGCTTTGTCCCTTTCAAAGGCGGGGCCAGGGGCGTGGCCTCCTGCCAGCGGAGCGCGCACTCTGGCCCCACTCCTTTCTGTGCACCCACCACTCCCCACCCCTTCATTGTAAATAGTCACTTTTGTACTGGGTTTGAGCCAGGGGACGTGGGGAGTCATTTTTTTTTCTTTTTGTTGGCATCTCAGGCCCCTGGAGGCATGGCCCACATTCCGGTTACATTTGGGAGAATCCCAAGGTGTGTCCTCTTACCTGTCCCCAGTGCTAAGGATTTTAATATATCAGTATTACTCCTAGAGCGATGCGATGACAGGTGGCAGGGAGGTGGGAGAGGCGTGGAAAGGGGTAGTCTGACAGGACCGTCTCAGTTGTCCCCATCTACAAAATGGGTTCACCCTCCGGGTTCCCTGAGGAGCCTCAGTGAGATAATGGTGAAGTTAGACTGTCTCTCCCCCCTTTCTCTGTTTGGGGCAGCCGGGGTAGGAGAGTTGGGGGAGGGTATGACTATCTTTGGACAACTAACTGCTAAGTCCTTATTGGGACCTTAAGCTTGCCTCTCCCAGGCTTAATCTCTCGCTTGGAAAATGGGGGGCTTGGAGGATCTGTAAGGTCCCTTGGGTGTCCCCAATCCTTAGATTAACAGCCCAAGCCCAGAGCTGGCCCGCTGCCTGCTGTCCTGCCCTGACATTCCATTTCTTGGGCCCAGACCATCCGCCATGTG
>PISX010023194.1:0-30326 GCA_004024625.1 Mellivora capensis
TGGTTTGATAAGCTCTCTAGCTGATCTCCTGCTACCTGATGTCGTCTCAGCTGCTACTTCTCCGCCATCTTGCCCCTTCCTCTTTAACTGTTATTTTAATTTACATTTTCATGAAAGTGCATTTAAATTACATATACTTTGATTACAAATTCACTTCATTTTTTTCATCTTTCCAATCATTATCATCAATAGAACACAAACGATGTGAAAATCTTGATTAGTACAATGTACTGATAGGAAGGAAAAAGAAGTTTTCTGAAATAAATAATTTATAGATTATATGTTTTCATTTTTTTACTCATCCAAGTTTGCCAACCCCTCAGCAAAATATCCAAGCTTATAAGATAGTAATTAAACTCTGTTGCTTTTGATAATATTGCTTTCAATCTTATGAAATCTAAGCCTTTACACACAGGTTTTTTTGTTTTGTTTTTGTGTTTTTTTTTTTTTTTTTTTTGGCTTTTATTATGATGGTGTATTTTGGGGGCGCCTGGGTGGTTCAGTGGATTAAGGCTCTGCCTTTGGCTCAGGTCATGATCCCAGGGTCCTGGGATCGAGCCCCGAATCAGGCTCTCTGCTCAGCAGGGAGCCTGCTTCCCCCTCTCTCTCTGCCTGCTTCTCTGCCTACTTGTGATCTCTGTCTGTCAAATAAATAAATAAAACCTTTTAAAAAAATTATGATGGCTATTTGTCAAATGAGAATGGGACATTTTATTTCACTGTAAGTGTGATTTATAACTCTTAATTATTTAGACATATGGAGTGTGGGTCTCAATTTGCACTGCTGCTTCAGGTTCTGCAAATGGTGGGCATGATTGGGGCTTTATAACAAACAGGTTCAAATACTCTTTTGAGTGCTGCCATCTTAATGATAATACTTCCAAAGGCGACCCCCAAGGACAACGCTCACTTGCAGATACAAATCTATTTAAAAATTACTTATTCTGCTTTATCGTAGAACTTCCCTATCACTGGTCGCAGACTTCGGCATGAACTATATATGTCTGTATCTACCTATCTCTCTATATATATCCCTAAAAGGTAATGCATGAATTGGACTTCATGAGTGCTTTACAGGTCTATTTGAAAGATTGCTTGTGATCAATTTTGTATTTTAGAGCAAAGACTCTGAGCATAGCAAGTTATCATCTTTTTAATGTACCTATTTTTTGAAATCTATGCTTGCTTGAAACAGTTGTTCAACCCTAACACACATTAGAATCATCTGGAAAGGGTTTAAAAAATATTGACATCCTGTCCTACCCCAGGAGATTTTTATCTGATTGGTCTGGAATAGGGCCCACCCATGTCATCAGTATTTTATTAGTGTATTTTTATTTATTTCTTGATTCAAAGTTTTATTTTGAAATAATTACAAATTTGCAAAAAATTACAAAAAAAAAAAAAGTACATGGAGGTCCCATGTAGCCTTTGCCTTTTTTCCGCCCATGACAAGCTTGCATAACCGTAGAACAATGTCATTTCCAAGAAAATGACACTCTGCTGAGTTTATTCAGATTTCTTTCTTTCAAGATTTTTAAAAGATTTTTATTTATTTATTTAATATTTTATTTATTTATTTGACAGAGATCACAAGTAGGGAGAGAGGCAGGCAGAGAGAGAGGGGGAAGCAGGCTCCCTGCTGAGCAGAGAGCCCGATGCAGGGCTCAATCCCAGGACTCTGGGATCATGATCTGAGCCGAAGGCAGAGGCTTAACCCACTGAACCACTCTAGGTGCCCTTTTTTAAGATTTTACATTTATTTTATTCATGAGAGACAGAGAGAGAAGCAGAGGCAGAAGGAGAAGCAAGTTCTCCTCTCCCAGCAGGGAGCTGGATGTTGGACTGGATGTCAGGACTCTGGGATCACCACCTGAGCCGAAGGCAGACCCTTAACTGACTGAGCCCCCCAGGTGCCCCGCATTTATTCAGATTTCATCAGTTTTACCTATGCTTGCACGTGTGTGTGTTTCTAGGCAATTTTATCACATGTAGATTCATGTGATTACCACCACAATCAGCGGTGCCCTCCCCACGAGCCTCGCCCATGCCCTCTCCCCACCCAACACCCGGCAACCAGCAATTGTTCTCCCTTTCTGTAATTGGGTATTTTAAGAGTGTGATGTAAATGGGATCGTATGGTCTGCAGTATGTAACATTTTGAGATTGGCTTTTTTCACTTAGCATAATTCCCTTGAGATTCATAGAAATCGTTGCATGTAACAACACTTTCTTCCCCAGTAGTTCATGTATGGGCGTACCGCAGTTTATTTAACCAACCACCCACTGGGGGTGTAGTTTGGTTTGTTTCCAGTTTGTAGCTGTTATGAATAAAGCTCCTGCAAACATTCATGTAACCGGTTTTTGTGTGAACCGTAATTTTCATTTCTCTGCACAAATGACCAAATGTGGAATTGCTGGGTCATGGGACAAGTGTGTGTTTAGTTTTAGAAGAAGCTGTCAAACTATTTTCCAGAGTGGCTATACTTTCCCACCAGCAAATTATGAATAGCCCAGTTGCTCCCCATCCTTGCCAGCATTTGGTGGTATCACTAATTTTTTTTAATTAACTGCTCTGATAGGCGTGTAGTGATATTTTCTGGTTTTAATTTGCAATTCCCTAATCACTGATGATATCAAACATATTTTCATGTGCTTATTCACCATCTGTATATCCTTTTGGGCAAAATGTCCCTTTGTGACTTTTGCCCATTTTTAAATTGGATTGTTAAATTTAAATTTTAAATTTACCATGAGTTTTTGAGAATTCTTTATATTTTCTAGGTTTTCTTTGTATTTTCTAGGAATTTTCTTCTGTCGGATTTACGGTTTGCAAATATTCTCTCTGTGTGTAGCTCGTCTTTTTGTTCTCCTGAGTGTCTTTCACAGAGTAAAAGTTTTCCTTTAATTTTAATGAGACCCAATTTTTCAATTTTTCTTTTATGGATCCTGCTTTTGGCATCAAGTCTAGGAACTCTTCACCAAGACCTGGGTCCTAAAGACATTCTCTCTCTCTCTCTTTTTTTTTTCCTAAAAGATATACAGTTTCATATTTTGTATTTACATCTGTGATCCATCTTGAGTAGTTGCTGTATAAGGTATGAGATTAATCTGAGATTTATTTCTTGTCCACGCATGTCCCATTGCTATAGCACCATGTCTTGGAAAGACTATCCTTTCTCAACTGAATTATTCTTCCATCTTTGTCAAGAATCAGTTGGGCATATTTATGTGGGTCTCTTTTCTAGGTTCTTTTTTCTGTTCCCTTGGTCTGTGTATCTATCCCTTCGTCATTACCGCCGTCTTGGTTCTGTAGTTATATAAACTTTAATACCACGTGGAAGTGATTCCTTCCACTTTATTCTTTTTCAAAATTGCCTTAGTGATTCAAGGTTCTTTGCCTTTCCATATAAATTTTATCGTAAGTGTGTCTGTGTCTTGCTGGGGATCATCTCAGGAAATTTTGATTTGATTGGCCTTCAACAGAGCCTGACCTCAGTAATTTATAAAATCCACCTCCTCCCCTCCCCCCTCCACCAGATAATGCTGATGTACAGCCAAGGTCGTGAACTTTGGTTTAAAACTAAATAGCTAAACAAAAATTATTTGGGGGGAATGTGTGATCCAAGTGTTGGCTTGAAATTTTGAATAGGTGGGATCTTCTAAGAAAAGTGGGTCATGAAATGAAATTTAAAGAAGTGAAAAGATGAGAAAAGACAATCTCTTAATGGCTGGGGAGTCTCTCTTGAATCCTCATCCAAGGAAGTGGAAGCCTACGTTTGGAAAAAGTAGTTCAACTACTCTATTTTTTAAAAAGATTTATTTATTTTAGAGAGAGCGAGCAGTGAGGAGAGAGAATTTGCGAAGACTCCATGCTGAGCACGGAGCCCAGCGTGGGGCTTGATCTCACCACCCTGATATATGACCTGAGCCGAAACCAAGAGTCGGATGCTTAACTGACTGAGTCACCCTCACTTGGAAGGCCGGGGCTGCTCAACTGGTCCAGATGAAGCTCCAGAGAATGGAAAGAATGGCTCTCCAGCCACAGACTTCTCACTGGGCTTGAACACCCGGAAGACTTAGGTGCCGTCTTGGCCACACCTACAGGGGCAACATTCTCTAGACAGGTGTGGCACAAATTAAGAATGTGAAAGCATTTCCTCCTCCAGGAGCATAGTGATAAGAAATGTTGAAAGTTTAAAGGATTTTAAAAGGGGGGTTAGCTCAACCAGGTATTTTGAACCTGGGCCACATTCAGAAGCTTATCTGAAATGAAACCAAGAGTGGCAGATATGTAATATATTTGTTGCTGTTTTCTTTTCTTTTCTTTTTTTTAAACCTAGAGAGTGCATGGGTGCGTGTGAGTCAGGGGAGGGTTGTCGTAGAGGGAAAGGGAGAGAAGCAGCCTCTGGGCTGAGCACAGAGCATGATGGGGGGGCTCCTCTCACGACCCCGAGACCATGACCTGAGCTGAAATCAAGACTCAGGTGCTTGGCTGAGCCACTGAGGTGCCCCAATTCTCTTTCTTTTTTTTTTTTTTTTTACTTAAAAACTTTTTAGCTATATCCAGTGAGCATCAATGTTATTATTTTCCTCTCAATTTCCCTGTAATTTAGAGCGGTCGTTAGTGACTAAGTGAATATATGCTCCCTTTAAATGCTATTCATAGTCTATGTACCCCCTGCGATTAATACATACGTAGCTATAGAAATGACAGACTTATTTTTTCTTTTTTAAAAAGATTTTATTTATTTATTTGACAGAGATCACAAGCAGGCAGAGAGAGAGAGAGAGCAGGAAGCAGGCTCCCCGCTAAGCAGAGAGCCCGATGCGGGGCTCGATCTCAGGACCCTGAGATCATGACCTGAGCCGAAGGCAGAGGCTTAACCCACTGAGCCACCCAGGTGCCCCGAAATGACACTTATTAAAAGAACACCATTTCAGAGCAAATTAGTCCTTTTCCTATCTCCGACAGCGGACCAGGTAGCTGGCATCACCAAAGTTTGGGTGTGAAAACACCAAAGTTTGGGGAAGCTGGATGTTAGTTTGCAAATACGTTTATTTTTCTCGAGGCTGCTTTCTGTGGTGGTCACAGAACCGGGAAGAAGTCTTTTTCTTGACATTTTCTTCCCATTGCTCAGTTCACTACCTTCCCCTGCTGGTGGTCTCTCGCACATGGAAGAAAATTGTTTCACCTGCCAGCACTGCCCCGCCCTTGGAGAACCTTGCTCATTCCTGCTCTCCAACGCCAGCCATTCTGAAGGTCTGACTCAAAGACCCCCAAGTCTGCATTTTGTTTTATTTTTAAAGAAATGTGATAATTGATGAGGTCTCTGGCGGTGTAGGCCAAAATGTCTTTGAAATTTTCTTTAGAAGTCCTTGTAAGTCACACCACCCTAAGTCACCACACATTTGCATTTGCTTCTGCTGACTGTGCCTTGTTCCCAAATCTTTCATTAGAGTGACCCACTGTGACAGTGTGTCACAGGCATCCTGTGGCTTTGGGCATCTCTGCTGTGTGTTGCAATATGGCCTCTTTGATGGTCGGTGCTCGCTTTCAAGGATGGTGCGGAGAGGCTCTCCCAGCTGTTGGTTCTTTCCAGAGGTCTCTCCCATGGAACGTGCTTTGTTCTGTCAGCAGCCACAACAGTCCTCCTCTTTGACTTCTGACTTCACTGAGAAGGTGACTGACTGCTTCGGGTCCCATGGATGTTCCCCTTTTCTGGTCTTGCTATTCTCCCAATGCATGAGACAGAAGCATTCTGGGGTCCAGCTTCTCATCTGAAATTGCATGAGGAAGCTTCTAGGTTCTGGGCGGCCCATGAGGCGTCTTTACTAAGAAATGGTTCTTCCCCTGGCATACCTGTTGCTGTCTCTCTGCTCCTGCCTTAGTCTCTCTTGTCAACCCCCTGCCGTCCTGCCCCTCAGTCCTCACTGCCTCCCTTGTCCCACTGTCCCCTTGTCCCTTCCTCAGCCAAGCCCCTTCTTCCCCTGCCTTTGGGACATCACTGCTCAGGCCCCAGTCAGTTCCTTGCCCTCCTCATTTGCATGCAAGGAATTTAGAAAGTGCTTCTATGAGCACAGCCGTGACAGAACTAAGAATCAGAGATTTTGCAAGGTGACTTGGAGCTGGGCTGCTGTTAGGGGCTTTGTCCCCCAGAGACCCAAACTGGCTGTTGTACTTTGTGTGATTCAGTCTTGCTCCGAGTTCACTGGAAGCTGCTGACCGGTGGGAACCGTGTCTTCTGTTTTTTTCCCCCCACATTTGCCATAAGCGTCATTGAGAACTGAGAAGGATGGGGACCCCTGGATGGCTTAGTTGGTAGAGCTTGTGACTCTGGATCTCGGGGTGGTGAGTTTGAGCCCCACGTTGGGGGTAGAGTTTACTTAAAAAGAATTGAGGGAGATGTCAGAGAGGCAGCATGAAAACAGATGAGAAAAGAGAAGAGCACAGGCTTCAGAGTCTGTGTGGGTAGAATAATGGCCTCCCCGAAGACTGGCCACATCCTAATCCCCGAAGCCTGTGCATTAAGGTTGCAGGTGGCATTAAGGATGTTCATAAGCTGACCTGAGAGTCTATTCTCCAGGTGGGCTCAAGAGAATCGTGGGGGTCCTTTGAAACACAGAGTCAGAAGAATCCATGACAAAGTGTTGTGATATGAAAAAGACTTGAACAGTTATGGCCGGCTTTGAAGACGGAAGGCATCCCAGACCGTGGCCAATGCGGGCAGCTGCTAGAAGATGGAAAAGGCAAGAGAATATAAAAAAATTAAAAAAAAAACAAATAAATATACACACAAAAATAAAAAATGTAAAAAATGTAAAAAAAAAAAAAAAAGGGCAAGAGGATAGACTTTCTAGAGACTCCAGAGAGGAATGCTGCCCCGCTACACTCTCATTTCAGCCTGGTGAAACTCATTTTGGACTTTGGAACACCAGAATTGTAAGATAAAACGTATCTCTTTCTACTCCTCCCCTGGCCCTGCTCGCTCTCTTTCTCGCTCGCTCTCTCCTTCTCTTTCTCAAAAAAATAAATAAAATCTTTGAAAAACAAATCTGATGTTTAAAGCCACAAAGCTTAGGGTAATTTGTTACTACCACAATAGAAAACTATAGTAGTCGGCAGTTTCCTTTCTGCTGCCTCGAGCTTTGTATGAATTTTGGCAGGCTACGTGCGTGACCTTCTCATCTTCAGAGCAAGTAGAATGACACACGCTTTGAAGGACTCCTATCAGGATTCTGGGAGATAACAATACGTGTACCTCTGGCAGAATACCCACATGTAGCGGATGCTTGGTGTATGTTAATTCTCTTTCCTGTAGAACTGATCATTTCTAACTTGTACTTGAACTAGGGACTTCTTTTTTTTTTAATATTAATTTATTTATTTGAGAGAGAAAGAGCGTGCAGCGTGAGCAGGGGTGAGGGGTAGAGGGAGAGGGAGAAGGCAAGAAGCAGACTCCACACTGAACACAGAGCCAGATACGGGGCTCGGTCTCAAGACCCTGAGATCATGACCTGAGCCAAAATCAAGAGTTGGAGGCTGAACAGACTGAGCTACCCATGCACCCCCTACGTGTTTCTGATAGATCCTTCATTCATGGTGAGTTAGCCTTTTCTTGAATACCCTGAGTGACAGGGAGCTCACTCCACTATTTTTGTTTTCCATGTGATCATTGTTGCACTCTTCTCTTCTCCCCAGTTTCTATGTACTAGTTTTATTCTGTCTTTTGGAGTTAATGGGAATAAATAGCCACATGGACACTGCTAGACCCTAAAGTGCTTTGTGCAAGTCAGAAAAGAGACTACCTCTTTTCAAGGCCCTTTACTTCCCTCCGTTGGAAAATTGTTACAATGTATCAATTTTGTAGCCCTGGACGCTTTGTTGCCACCTGTCAGAAAAAGGTTGTCCTAGACGTAGAGATCTGTGGTGTGTCTGAAGCGAACCAGTGCCCCTTAAATGCAGCCCTATGTGCTGGACATCATTGTACATCCCATCGTGGGACCCTTGAGTGACCACTGACTTATACAACGATGCTTTCCATTTAGAGACGCTTTCACAAAAGTGATCTAATTTGCTCTTCACAGTAGTCTATGAGATAGGCAAATAGGATCTTCTTAATTTTATTAAGTGGGGAAACAGATTCAAATATTTCACAAATGCCAAAGATCACAGAGCAAGGGTTGGGAAACCTTTCTGACCTCCAACTTTCCTACAATTCCTATTCCTTCAGTTTCATATCCTTTGTGAAATCAAGTGAACGTCCCCACAATTTTGACAAGTGACTGATAAAAATGTTCATAAGGTCAGGCCTGTTGGATGAAGAAGGGGAATCTATTGTGAGATTCTTGGTGCTAGCAGCTTTGTTTGATATAATCCCATTCTCTTGAGGAAAAAAAACTTATTATAACCATTTTACAGATAAGGACATAGATTGCTTGGCCAGTCGCTCAAATTCTTGAAACCAACCAATAGTGAGTATAGAGGTGGTCTTTGCCTCCAGTTCTGTCTGCATGCAAACACCCGTGTTTTCCTTCTCTCCCCCATGCCGCATCTCGCATGGCAGGCCTCAAATCGTTCTGGATTTTAGACTTCCTGTTATTTCTTATAGGTCAATGTCATATTTCGTTTGTGCTTGGTTACTTCCTTCCTTCCACCTTGAATATCTTTTAAAAAATCTGAGTTAAACAGAGCCTGCAATTGAAACTATTTCTTTAAACCACCCACATCCAAACTCTACCCCTTTTGGTGATCATTTGCAATTATGAAATCAGGGCTCCTGACTTGAATACATCCCAGGAGGCTTTTTCCATTTAGAGGACAACTTGTTGATTAATTGATAGTAGGCACTCAATGAAGATTTGTAGAATTTAGTTTAGCGATTGCCAGGGACCCAGCATACTTGATAAACCTTATAGCCACAGGAATTTTAATTTTGTCATTGCTTTCATCAGAGACTACATTTTAAAGTTTTCTTTTTCTCCATTTACTTAACATATGTATCATGAAATGAGGGAAGTTAAGAGGGGCACGGAGCTTTAATGATTATTTCACATTCTTCACTCCTCCATTTTACAATTAGTAAATTAACTCAAAGGGGTTGAGTAAACCAAACCGGGGTAGCTAGCTGGTGAGGACATCAACATTAGAATGAGAAAAATGGGTTCAATTTAATAGACATAAATATATCTGAAATTGAGAGCTCAAGTGGGCATTTTTTAAAAAAGATTTTATTTATTTATTTGTGTGTGTGTGTGTGTGTATGTGAGAGAGAGAGAGAGAGAGAGAGCGTGCACGATGGCGGTGGGGGCAGTCAGAGGGAGAAGCAGACTCTCCGTTGAGCAGGGACCCTGATGCGGGACTCCATGCTGGGACTCTAGGATCATGACCTGAGCAGAAGGCAGTCCCCTAATCACCTGAGCCACCCAGATGCTCCAGGCATTTGTTTTTATTAAAAGTCTGATATCCAGGAGCTCCTGGGTGGCTCAGTCATTAAGTGTCTGCCTTTGGCTCAGGTCATGATCCCAGGGTCCTGAGATCGAGCCCCACATTGGGCTCCCTGCTTGGCAGGAAGCCTGCTTCTCCCTCTCCCACTCCCCCTGCTTGTGTTCCCTCTCTCGTTCTCTCGCTCTCTCTCTCTCTCAAATAAATAAATAGGATCCTAAACCAAAAAAAGTCTGATATCCATTGCCTCTTCTTTTGATAAGAGAACACTATTTTTTTTTTCTTGGAAAATTACTCCTTCCCAACTTTCTTCCTTTACTTCACCTTCAACTTTCAGTCTGAAAGAGGATGGAGTGAATTCGATCCCAGCTCCGAGGATGGACACGTGGTACAGGCCTGGCCAATCAGAGTGGTGCATTCCTTGCTTGGTTCAGGGTAGACCAAGGGCACCCCATCCTGAGGTGGACCAGTGAGACTCAGTCCTGGGGTTTCTATTAAGAGGCCAGAGCACTCTGGTTACTGAGAGGTTAAGACTTTTGGCGTGGAATTACAGGTAGCCATCTTCCCATCTTAAGGAGAGCATTGCTTAAGAATGTGGCTATTCTAGAGAAACACAAAGCCTAGGTGTGGCAGAAGACCAGTCCTGAAAACATTGAGACCCAAGATCTGGAGGTCTTTGAAGTGTGAATACTCTTAGTCTTTTCAGTAATCTGACTAATTAGTTATGTGACACAATGAATCTCTGTCCTGTTTTTTGTTTGTTTCAGTTGGGCAAGAATACTTGAAATGGGATTTCTGTCACTTGCAACAGAAAGAAACAATGAAAACTTGATCAAAAAGTCAATTGATAAAGGATTGAGAGACAGGGCCTGACAGCTATTTGTGTGGAAAAGGATCTTAGTAGAAATTCTTCTCATGTTCAGTTGTAATCTGATTTCCTGAAATAGGTAATATTAGGTCTCTGTTCTATACTGAGGAATCAAATGAAATAATGTAAATTTACTTTTAAATGTACATTTATGGCAGGGATATAATTAACTTCTAGAAAAAGCTGATGATAGATTCCATCTACACTGCACTGGCCATTTCTCATCTGGAAGGTTATTTTCAGTTTTCTGAAATGGTTTTCACAGAGATGGGGACAAAGAATCGTGTCTCAGGAGGTGGGGGGCTAGGATGGGATGAGATCTTAAAATCACACCATTATTGAATGAATGGACATTTAGACAAGAGGGGCACCTGGGTGGCTCAATCAGTTAAGCATCCAAACTCTTGATTTTGGCCCAGGTCATAATCTCAGGGTTGTGAGATAGAGCCCCAGGTCAGGCTCTGTGCTAAGTGGAGACTGCTTAAGGTTCTCTCTCTTCCTCTGCCACTCTCATCTGTCTATCTTAAAAAAAAAAAAAAAGAAAAGAAAAGTTTAGAGGCACCTGGGTATCACAGTTAAGTGAATTCAGTTCAGGTCGTGATCTCAGGGTCATGAGATTGAGCCCTGCTCCATTGGGCTCTAGTCTTAGCTTGGAGTTGGCTCGGAACTCTCTCTCCCTCTCCTTGTGCCCCTACCCCTGCTCGCAAGCACAAGCTCGTGCACGCGCGCTCTCTCGCTCTCTCTCCCCTAAAATAAATAAATAAATCTTTTTTAAAAAAGGAAGTTTAGACAAGAAAGTGAAGACTTGGGTGGGGGGGAATAAAGAGAGATCTTTATATAGATTTTTAACTGTTATGAATTAGAAGAAAATTTATTTTATCATACTCTTTTCTTTGGCAGAAGTAGAAATAGTGGTTAAGAGTTTCAGAAAGGCAGGGTACGTGGTTGGCTCAGTGGGTTAAGCCTCTGCCTTCAGCTCAGGTCATGATCTCAGGGTCCTGGGATCGAGCCCTGCATCGGGCTCTCTGCTCAGCGGGGAGCCTGCTTCCCCCTCTTTCTCTGCCTGCCTCTCTGCCTACTTGTGATCTCTGTCTGTCAAATAAATAAATAAAATCTTTATTAAAAAAAAAGAGTTTCAGAAAGGTAGACTTTAACTCAATATGAGCAAAATTTTTAGACAATATGCTCTTTCCCCCATGTCTATCCATGGGTTACATATGAGCCCCATACATTGGTTATTTTCTTAGAAGGACCCATTGACATGAAAGTGTTTTCACTGATTAAACAGAGTTTCTCCCCCTCCTCCAGTTAATAACTGAGAGCAGACTGTGTTTGTCTGGACATCCTTTTATCTGTATGGTCTGAGACAATGTTGGAGAAGAGTGTTACATATTCAACGAATGTACGAATGAAAGTGTTGTTGATTTTTTAAAGTTACTTCAAAAACAAGGCTCTACTTTTTTGTTGTTGTTAAGATTTTATTTATTTATTTGGCAGACAGAAATCACAAGTAGGCAGAGAGGCAGGCAGAGGGAGAGGGGAAGCAGGCTCCCCGCTGAGCAGAGAACCCGCCTACTTGTCTGAAGACTCTGTGAATTTATATATTTGACTGAGATTAGCAAAATATTAATTTATACTTTTATGCTACAGTGCTAAGCACATAGCAGGATTTTGATCTCTGTCATCCAAGGAGGAATTAAATGTGGCCTCATTTAGTTTCCTATATATATTATTTCCTATATATATTATTTCCTATATATATTATTTCCTATATATATACTTTATATAAACTCCCTATGGCCTGTCATACTGTATCATATTGATGGGCTAGCTTCCCCCCAAAAAGCACTTCTTGGGGAAGGACTCTATCTTATCAAACTCCATATGAAAGTACTGGGAGGTTCTAACTCACTCAATAGGATGACAATAAGAAATGGAAATAGAATGATGAGAAAGGAAGAAATAAACTGTAACGTTTAAAAGAAGCTGCTATGATTTTCTACATAGAAAACTCAAAAGAAGCTCTATGCAAATACAATAACCATAAAAATTCAAAAGGTTGCCATAGGTAAGATGATAAATCAATTTCAAGAGTACATTGCAGCAAACAGGACATGTAAGGTAAAAAAGGAAATATTTACAAGTGCAACAGAAAACATATAGAGTTGTTGAATCAACTGTTGTACTCCTGAGGCTAATGTAGTATTGTGGGTCAACTGTACTCATTAAAAAAAAAAAAAACAATAAAAAAACTATAAAACTAAAAAAAAATAAAATTCAAATAATTTTTCCCTTTGTGCAGCTGTGATGCCCTGAGAAGGGGCACCCAGGGTTTTTTAAGACATTGACTTCCAAATATTTTATTCACTTTTTCCTAAAAGAATTTTGAAAAAACCATGCATTTGCTCCTATATTTTAAAGTTAACATCAAAAATATTCCATTCCACTCGAAGTTGAAAAAGTTGAAAGGAATGTAATTTCCAACATGTTGTAAATATTGACATTTTAAAGTAAAACTGTTATATTTTGCTCTTAAAAGTATTTAATAGACCATAAAACAGTAATAGTTTGATACTGTCACCAACCAACCGCTAAAAACACACACGGACAAGCTCTTAATATGAAAAAATATGTAAATCTTCCCCTTTTCTCTTTGAATCATATTTCTACTCTACTTCCTGCACAAATCTTTGTCCTGATACATATGTATGCTTGAAAGTCCTCTGCTGATTACCATTTCAAATTTTCCAAAGCAAGATGCATGTAAATGTAATTCTTGACATTCATCTAATTTCCTGACATCATAAGGCTATAACAACAACAACAAAAAATCCCTTGAGTGCCTGGGTGGCTCAGTCGGTTAAGCCTCTACCTTCAGCTCAGGTCATGATCCCAGGGTTCTGGGATCGAGTCCCAAATCAGGCTCCCTGCTCAGCAGGGAGTCTGCTTCTCTCTCTGCCTGCAGATCCCCCTGCTTATGCTCTCTCTCTCAAATAAATAAATAAAATCTTTAAAAAATTAAAAAAAAATCTTCTAGATGAAGTTATCTTTTATAATTATTACTAAATACTTGATCGAACTCAAATATGTTATAAATTTGATAAATAATAATTTAATATAAAAAGTAAAATTTACTAGAAATACATCTCTTTATAAGTGTCATGATTTTATTTCTATGCTTTTAATGAAGAGAAATGTTTCTACTGGTAAGAACTGGTAGTACTAGCAGTTAGTTTATTTTAAAAATTTTTAAAAATGTTTTATTATTTTTTTAAAAGATTTTTTATTTACTTATTTGATAGAGATCACAAGTAGGCAGAGAGGCAGGCAGAGAGAGAGAGAAAGGAGGAAGCAGGCTCTCTGACGAGCAGAGAGCCCGATGTGGGGCTCGATCCCAGAACCCTGGGATCATGACCTGAACTGAAGGCAGAGGCTTTAACCCACTGAGCCACCCAGGCACCCTTATTTTAAAAAAATTTTTAATAGAAAATAGAGGGATGCCTGGCTGGCTCAGTTGGTGGAACATGTGACTCTTGATCTCAGGGTTGTGAGTTCAAGCCCTCTGCTGGGTACAGAGATTGCTTAAAAAAAAAAGAGAAAGAAAAGAAAAAAGAGGAGATAGAAAATTATAAGCATTTTATAGGATGAAATAAGAGGAGGAATCTCAGTAATTACAAAAAATTCATAATATAATCGTTAAAATAGGTTTTAATTATCCCATTGAGTGCCACATATGAAAATGGAACAAAATTACATAAAAGTTTTATCTTTGGGTTTTACCCAAAGTTATCCTGAAAATGTTGGCAGTCCCAGAAAACATTTCAGTTACATTGAAAAGAACCAGAATCATTCTGCTTCTTTAGCTGATCAAGATGTTTTTCTTTCCAGCAAATGACATACCCCATGAGAGAGTATTGAGAATAGCTGAAAATAAGTGCTTATTTTTAAAATTTGGGGCGGGGGTGGGGGGAGCCAAGTTTTGAGTGTTGAATATTTCTTGTCTGTGTTCTCTCTGTTTTTTGGACTCCTGGGATGTTTCCCCCATTCTTTGAAAATGGGCCAGGGAAGGAAGAGGTGAAAATCCTCATCGCTACCCATCCAACCTTATCACCGTCGATCTGATTTCAGAACAACTCCACAGGAACCGAAATATTTGATTCTAAAACCCATGCTTTACTCTTAACAGAAATATATATAAAATGGGAAACAAAGAAAGCTCTGTGGGTTTACTGTACCCTTAACGCTTCAGGAGACCTGGCCACCTGGAGATGGTAGACCAGTGTGAGAATTGCAAGGATACTCTGGTCGAGTGGAAGGATCATTGTGAACTCAAGAGTTCTTAGGTGAATTGGCTTTAGGCAGAGTACGTATGGAATTTGGGTGTCTAGCAGTAGACTTTCAGAGATTGGTAGGTGCTTATGTATTTCAGAAAGTCCTTATGTACCCGGGGGTGGGAGGGGAAGTCTGTATTTGAGGAGCACTATTAATGGTGTTCCTGATGTTCTGTTTCTTAAAATGGGTGGAGGGAACATGCATACCTGTTTTACTATTTTTATTTAAATTACTATTACTATTTACCATTGTTATTTAAATTAAATATATAATAACACATATACATATGATATATCTTCCAAAAAATATAGTTTAAAGAAATCTATGATGGGGACGCCTGGGTGGCTCAGTGGGTTTAAAGCCTCGGTCTTCAGCTCAGGTCATGATCCCAGGGTCCTGGGGTCGAGTCCCGCATTGGGCTCCTTGCTCAGTAGGGAGCCTGCTTCTCTCTCTGTCTCTGCCTGCCTCTCTGCCTGCTTGTGCTCTCTGACTCTCTCTCTCTCTCTCTCTCTCTCTGACAAATAAATAAATAAATAAATAAAATCTTAAAAAATCTATGATTTTTGCAGGAAGTTTTATTTCTTTCTCTGATTTTGTTTCCATCTCTCTCTCTCTCTCTCTCTCTCTCACACACACACACACACACACATGGGGAAACTGCAGCCCAGGAAGATTGGGTTCATAGTGAGAGAGGGAAGCTGAAGGACTCCATGGAAATCTGCTTTTTGCTCCTTTTCTTGCTTCTATTCTTGCTAGGCCCTGCACCTCACCTCACTTAAACAAGCCTCATAATGTATATAGTGTCTGTCCTTCTTGTAAGGGACAAAGAGTTAATGAGTTCTTTAAAATCGATAACATCTAAGGAAGGACCAGGTGAGAGTGACCAGATACCTGGGCCTTTGTCTTTGTTCTAACCAGTTTCTGGATGCTTTAGGAGACATGTACACCAGACTACTGTCCTCAGTAAAAACTTCCAGATGCCGAACAAAGATGAGACTCCCTCCTCTCTTTTCTGAGTCTCCCAGACACTCTACCTGCATTCTCTTTATTATTTTTTAAAGGTTTTTAAAAATTTATTTATTTGATAGACAGAGATTACTGGGAGGCAAGAGAGGCAGGCAGGGAGAGAGAGGAGGAAACAGGCTCCCCGTGGAGCAGAGAGCCCGATGTGGGGCTCGATCCCAGGACCCTGGGATCATGACCTGAGCCGAAAGCAGAGGCTTTAACCCACTGAGCCACCCAGGCGCCCCACCTGCATTCTCTTTACCTTCAATAACTTTTTTTGCCTCTTGCTGCCTCGGTTTGATTTCCATCTTGGGTGAAGCCAAGAATCCTCTGGTTGGTTCTACAGGGACCCCCTCTGGGTCCTCAGACCTGTCCTGCCTACGTCTATAGGTGTGTGTTCTGTGAAAGGGATCTGTATGTAAAATGACCTCCTAAGGCCAAAGGATCTGGAATACTGAAGGAAAAGTTTGATAAGTCTAGCTTGATGAAAAATGGTTATTAGGGGGACTTAGGGACAGAAGCGTGTCTTGCACTGGTGCAACAGGACTAGATCTTTGCAATCCCATCTCTGGCTAAGACCTGCTTTTATAGTCCTAGAGGCTGGGAACCACTCAGGAAGAGAATGTTTGAGAATTGTCATATCTCCAAGGCAGATCAAGGACGTTATGCCACCAGGGAGTCCTTAAGGATGTGGTTAAACAAAAGGAAAGAATGTGCAGTGGGGAGCTGTGCTCACCAAGGTTTTACGTTACAGAAAGGCCATCTTAGCAGATTTGTCCAAGATCGTGTTAATCTTGTTCACTCAGTGTGACCATTGGGAAAAATGTAAAAATTTCATAGCTGGCAGGAGAATTCATCTCAGGGAGAGAACTGTCTTTATGTAGGAAAATAACAAGCCCTTTAATGGGATAGATTTTAAAGAACTTGGTAAGCAAAGTGATAATTCAATAGTTTTACATTAAAAATAAAGGAATTTGAATAAACCATTGCATATATGGTTAAATGATATTCCATGTGGGCATCAAGACCACTCAGTGGGGAAATGACCGTCTCTTTAATGAATGGGGTTGGGAAAACTGGACATTCACATGCAAAGGAATGAAGGTGGACCCTTATCTTCCATCATATCCAAAAATTAATTCAAAATGAACTGTAGACCCAAATGTAAGACTCAAAACTAGAAACTCCTAAAAGGAAACAGAGGGGGAAATTTAATGACATTAAACTTGGCAACAGGTGTGCCTGGGTGGCTCAGTCAGTTAATCGTCTGCCTTCAGCTCATGTCATGATCTCGGGGTCCTCAGATCGAACCCTGCATCAGACTCCTTGCTCAGGGGGGAGCCTGCTTCTCCTCTCCCTCTGCTGCTCTCCCTGCTTGTACTCTCTTGTTCACTCTGTTTCTCACTCAAATAAATAAATAAATCTTAAACAAACAAACAAACTTGGCAATGTTTTCTTGAATACAATACTAAAAGCATAACCAACGAAGCAGAGAGAGGTAAGTGGAACTACATCAAACTTAAAAGCTTTTGTGCATCAAAGGACACACTCAACAGAGTGAAAAAACAACCTGTGGAATGGAAGAAAGTAATTGCAAATCAAGTATCCAATAAGGAAGGGATTAATATCCAGAATATATAAAGAATGCCTACAATTCCCCAACAACAACAAAAAAATCAAACAACCAGACTTAAAAATGGTCAGATGACCTGAATAGCCATTTCTCTAAAGCAGACATCCAGATAGTGAATAACCACCTGAAAAGATGCTCAACATCACTCATTGTCAGGGAAATGAAAATAAAAACCACAGTGAGAGATACCACATTATACTCATCAGGATGACTACTGTTTAAAAGAAATTACAGAAAATAGTAAGTGTCGACAAGGATGTGTAGAAATTGGAAGCCTCATACACCGTTGGGGGGAATGTAAAATGAAACAGGTACTATGGAACACAGTATGATGACTCCTCAAAAAATTAAACATACAATTATTAAACAAACAATTAAGCAATTCCGTTTCTGGGTATATATACAAAAGAATTGAAAGCAGGTGTCAAAGAGTATTTGCATACCCATTTTCATAGCAGCACAATTCACAATAGCAAAAAGGTGGAAATAAATGTCTATTGATGGATGGGAAGCTAAAATGTATATAAGAGAATATCATTCAGCCTTTAAAAGGAAGGAGATCCCGCCACATGCTATTACATGCATGAACCTTGAGAACATTATGCAGTATGAAATAAGCCAGTAACAACGAGTCACACACTGTGTGATTGCACTTATATGGGATATCTATACTAGTCTAATTCACAGAAACAGAATGTAGAATGGAGGTTACCAGGGGCTAGAGAGAGGGGGAAAAAGGGAATGATTATTTAAAGGGTATAGACCCGGCTGCGATCAAATTCCTGCAGTGGCCCCCACTGCAATTAAAGGAACGGTAGAAATTGTTATGATGGTCTCTAAGGTCCCCATAGCCTGTTCCCCAATGCCTTTCTGGCCCATCTGCTTTCTCATTACTCTCACTCTGTTACAGCCTTCCTGGCCAGACTGATGCTTCTCCAACCTGCCAGGTCGATTCTTGTCTAAGGGTCTTTGCTCTAGACTATTCCTCTTTCTGGATTGTTCTTTGCCCAGAAATCCTTGGCTCCCTTCAAGTCTTCATTCAAATGTGACTTTCTCAATGCAGCCTATCCTGACTGCTCTGTTGAGGACGGCAATGTCCGTACATTGTTTACCCTGCCGTACTTTTCTTTTTTTCTGTGTACTCCCCATCTTCTGGTATACTAATATTATCCTTCTATATTGTTTATGTCTTCCCCTGCTAGCGTGTAAGCTCCACAGGGGGAGTGACTTCTCTCTGTTTGTAGCTGATGTGTATTCCAAGCACCTAGAGTAGTTCTTTATAAATAAATTCTCCCTAATAAATATCTGCTGAATGTTGAATCAGTCTTCTCAAGTGAAAGTACTATTTCCCCAAGTGAATTGGGGAATGCTAATTCTGAAGGAGACATCATATACACAAAAAACGTCTTGTGGTCAACTAAGCTTGATGTCCCTTTCTTGGAGACTGACAGTTGACATAAGTAACATTTTTGTGAAAAACCTATACTTGTTTTACAGGATACTCTGTGAGAATTGATCAATAATGATCAAAAAGTGTTTAGAAGAGAATGAAAATTGCAGAAATGGCACATTAGGAATACAGGAAAAGATCCAAGGGAATGAATACGGGCAAATACCTACTTTAGTTCTATAAATAATGGACTTCACCATCCACTCAGCATTTAGGGCTGGCTGGCCCGATGTGCTGACCAAAGGCTGTACAGGCTCGGAAAAACAAGCTGGATCATGAGGACTTAAATCAGTGGAAAAGAGAGTCACGAGTCCTGCTGGCTGCATGGATTGCTAGGGAATCATCTCTCCATTCAGTCCAAAATATGGTGGTGCAAAAAAAAAGAAAAAAATTTAAAAATATGCGTGTGTTTGGCACTATCACTGGGTCAGGTGCAGAACAGAAAGTGAAGAGGAGGGTGAAAAATATAAGAGCTCAGAGAGATCCCACGTGGTCTCCAAGATAAATGCAAGGGTTGGGCCAAAGAGTTCATGGTGTGGAGTTCTCCGAAGCCTGCGATGAAGGTGGCCCCCGGCCACACCCACAGTGAGGCTGGGGGAGGGCCGAGAGAGTGGGAGCTGAGCGTGTCAGCACACTCAAAGGCTCCAGGGCCATCAACCTTGCTCTTTTTTTGGTTTTGTTTTTTTTCACTGCAGCCAATCAGAGAATCCTGGCAGCATAAGCATTTGGGTTTCTGGCTATCTCTATATTCTCAAGTATTCTCTTCAGTCAGACTTTATTATTCACAGAACACTTCTTTGGCTCTAGAGTAAGTATTTGGAACACAGCCAAAGAAGCAGGAAGTAAGGGTGGGGGAGCTCTGAGTATCCAAAATAGACAGTATGGAGTTTACTTAAGATTGAAATACGTCACTTCTTCAAGAACTCCTTAGGCACCAAGCCAAAGCCTAGTGAGGGGAATCTATGGGGTTGCCTAGATCCTGGGAGACCCAAAATGGCGGGCAAGGCGGCAGCGAATGAAACATGAGAGCAGAAGAAGAGACCGAGAAACTAGAAAGTAGACACAGAAATTGAGAAAGTTTACCTCTTTGGGCATAATTTTAGGGCAAGGACAAACTCGTGACGCAGAAGTGGACTCCAAGGTATTGCTATATTGCAGGACGGGTTCTTAACCACCATAATGCCCGACTCATGGATAGAAATTCAGTTGTGATCACTAACTCCATTTGAATGTGCAGGGATGCATTTTGGGAAGCTCTCACTCCCAAAAGACTAAAGTTGAGAAGAAAATGTCAGCTCGTAAGGGGAAGCTTCAGCTAAGCAGAGTTAATTAAATTATTAATTAATCTGTTCCTCTCCTGGTTTTAGGCTCCAGTCCTGACATTCAGAAGTTGTATAAAATCATAGTTATAAATATCGTTCTGAGTATTTTTAGCTAATGGAGTTTTGTTAGCAGGCTTTCTTTCTGCATTCCATTATCAGTGATTAATTTCTGCTTTGTATTTCGCATAACTGTTTTTTTTTTCAGAGGTTGGGATATTATTTTGGTTTCTTTTGTCTTTGGACATAAAAGCATTTCCTTGATGTATTCATAGGTTAGCATAATGAGATGATGTGTGTTGATTTATCATGAATGACTAAATGGTATAATATCTTTAGGGGAAAATACTAATACTTAACAGTAATAGCTAACTTTGGGAGGTGCTCATTTATACCAATCTCTTCATTTTCTGAACACGTACACATATAAAAACAATGGTTACCTGTGATCTCAAGCTTGGAAAATATGTTAGGCAGGTAGGTGGCAAAATACCTTCCAAGCATGGACAGTTTGAGTTAAAATGTGAAGAAAATGGAACACTGATGGCAAAATCGAAATTCCCTAAGGTTTTGTGGATCGTGCTTAAAGAATCTGGTCACAAATCAAGAGTGATACCCATCGTGGGTCAGTGTAGACCATACTTCAGATTAGCTTTCCAGTGTTAAGTGTGGACTTTAATGTCGTATGCAGGCAACAATTTCTGCTGTTTTCCTGAAGGTGGACTCCTTGTATAATAAAAAGATTCCTGTATAATAAAAACAACAATGGAATACCCAGGTCTGCATCCTCCTTTCACTGTTCATTAGCTCTGTAAGCTACCTCCAAATGACCAGAAATTAGTATTATGGATAAAAATGGAGAGGACGATGGTGACATAATAATAAAAATGATAATATTGCCTGCCCTTCCAACTTCATAAACTTTTCGGGAGGATCAGAAAGGATGATGCAAATGAAGATGTTTTGTGAACATTATGTGGTGTTATAAAGATGGCAATCTTATTTTTACATGGCTTAAATCACTGTAAATGGTGTTCACATGGTTTGGTTGGTGATTATCTTCGGTTGACTCTCTTCTGAATGGATTATTAGAATTTTATCTTCTCAAGGGGTTAGGTTATACTTTTGTAAACTTAGAAGACTGTTTTAATTCAGTTTTGTTGTTTGTGTATCTTTAGCTGGTTCTGGACCCGCATGTGACAGGTCTTGAATTTTTATCAGCCCATAGTATTATGCTGCCTTCCCTGAAACATGCCAGAATGTTTTCCATATCTTTTTGTCTGGCCTTTAATTTTAAACTAGTCATAGGGATGAGCCCTGGATCTGCTTGATGAGTTCACAATCTGAGCATGGCCCTGTAAGGGAGATTAAATGACTGATCTTGATTTCAAGACTCGTTTTACTGCAGACAGAAAACAGGCAAGACAGGGGCGCCAGGCTGGCCCAGTTGGTTAAGTGTCTGATTCTTTTTTTTTTTTTTAATTTATTTATTTGTCAGGGAGAGAGAGAGAGTGAGCACAGGCAGAGTGGCAGGCAGAGGCAGAGGGAGAAGCAGGTTCCCTGCCGAGCAAGGAGCCCGATGTGGGACTCGATCCCAGGACGCTGGGATCATGATCTGAGCCGAAGGCAGCCGCTTAACCAATTGAGCCACCCGGGCGTCCCTAAGTGTCTGATTCTTGATCTCAGCTCAGGTTTTGATCTCAGGGTCATGAGTCCAAGTCCTGTACTGGACTCCACACTGGGTATGGGGCTTACTTGAAAAAAAAAACCAAAACCCAAAAAACAAAAGAACAAAAAACAGGCAACACCCCTATCATCTCATTTTTGAAGAGTAAATGTAATTCCTGTCCACGGGGATGAGAGGCCCATGTCTCATGTGTGGGTGGGCCTCCTGATAGAGAAATGCTTGGTTTTAAAGGACGCAAGGCGGCATAAGGACCGAGAGCCGAGGCTCTGGAATCAGACGTAGTTTTGCTTAGTGTCCCTAAACCAACCATGATACTTAACTTTGTAAACTCCAGTTTTCTCATCTGTAAAATAGAGAGCATAGTTATATGGGCTATGGAAACAATTTTTGTAAAGTTATAGCTAATATGCAATAATCACTATGATGAATCTACAGTTGACAAAGGATGTGAACAGAGATAAACGGGAAGGAAAAGAGAATGACGTGTCCACGGCAGAGCTCTTCTACATCTTAGAATCAGAGCCCAGGGGCGCCTGGGTGGCTCAGTGGGTTAAAGCCTCTGCTTTTGGCCCAGGTCATGATCCCAGGGTCCTGGGATGGAGCCCCGCATCGGGCTCTCTGCTCCTCGGAGAGCCTGCTTCCTCCTCTCTCTCCCTGCCTGCCTCTCTTGCCTACTTGTAATCTCTGTCTGTCAAATAAATAAATGAGAATCTTAAAAAAAAAAAAAAAAAAGAATCAGAGCCCATCCTGCAGAAGCCTGTTTAATTACTCTATAGTAGAACTGTTCCGTTTGCTTGATACTGTACCATCTACTAGTTCTTTGCATTAATTGTACCACCGTATCAATAGAACAGAACTGGTAAGATTTGATTCTGTGACGTTTTGTTCTCGAGATCTAAGTAGTTGCCACATGTTTAAGGGAATATTTTAAACTAGATTCGAGCTTGTTTTGTTGAGCAGAAGAACATCTCTCGAGGGCTACTCTTCTCTTTTCACAATTGTGTCAATGTGAAGACCATTTTGGGGAGTCTGGAGGGCATAGATCTGTTTGTAGAAGATTACGAGGGGTCTGAGGACTTTCGTCATGAATATTATCCAAACTGGCCTACTTTTCCTTTCTGGGAGTTCCAAATCTAAGTGCTGATTTTTAAGATTGATTTATTTATTTGAGAGAGAGAGAGTGCGCCTAAGTGCGGAGTGGAGGGGCAGAGGGAGAAGGAGAGAAAGTCCCAAGCAGACTCAGACTGAGTGTAGAGCTGGATATAAGCCTCTATCTCACTACCTCGAGGTCATGACCTTGAGCTCAGGACCTGAGCCGAAACCAAGAGTACCATGCTTAACCAGCTGCACCACCCAGGTGACTGGATTTTTTAAAAATTTTTTTAAATTTTTTTAAACAGTGCTTTCAAGCCCCTTCTGCCTCCAGACACCTCACTTCAGCTGTCATCCTGCTCAGGGTAAGAGGAAGGGTGCTTCCCTTCTGGTCCGTTTCCAGAACTGTGTGTCATCTAATGGGCCTGTCTAGCCTCATTGATTGGCGGTCATGCCTGTGCGAGTGTGAGTGTGGGTTTGGTGAGAGTAGAGCAGAGATTGTCATCTGCTGTTGGTGGCCTCCCCATCTCCATGGGGACAGGGAGTGGGCGTAGGGACTTTTTTTTTTTTTTTGCCCCCCAGGTGGGGGCACATAGGTTGAGAAACAGGCCTGGCAAGCTTGTTGGTGATGAACTCCTCCCGAAGGCAAGACTGAGGGTTTAACTGTGGAGGGGAAGTTGTCACCAGTGTCTGGCAGGTCTGTAGGTGCATCTGAAGCTCAAGGCCACATGGATAACAACAGAAGGTCTGCCTGAATGTCATGGCCCACCTGCTTGGCTTCTCCTTGGCTCAGCAACAACTCCCACCTAAACTGTTGATGCAAAACCTTAAGGCTTCATTTCCTCGTAAATCCTGGGGATTCACATCAGCTCCCTTCCTCCTGGTTTTCTACCCATCAGCTCAGAGCCCTGCCTTCCTGAAAACTGTCTTCGCCAGCTGGCTCACGGCAATTCCTGGGAAGAACCTTCAAGACTTTCATGACTCTGGAAACCCATTAATCAACCTAAACAGTTTTCCCAAGTGCCAGTGATACATTTGTCTCCGTCTGGGGACAGAGAGGAAGTGTTTCCCTTTTCAGAACCTGTGCACGAAATAATGTATCAATGCACATAATAGAAACACTGTTTCTTATAGAGGTCAAATAATTCTCAATCCAAAGGGACGGGAGGGAATGATCAGACGCGAGCAGTCCTCTGCATTTGCTGGTGTGACCCAGATCAGGGTGCAGGCAACTCTGTCTTGCGCTGAGGAACGTGAAACGAGGGAGTCTGGGTGCCAGGGCGCTGGCTAGCAGCCCGGGGGGGCTCCTCGGGCTTCCAGGAGCGGGCGGGTTAACCCTCTGCAGCAAGGACTGCAGAGGAGAAACCTCAAAAGGAAAGCGCAGGAAACGCTAGCAGGCGCGCGGACAGGGAAGGGAGGCGCCGAGAGCAGCCAGACCAAAACAGGGTGGGGTCCCGGGGGGCTCCCCGGGGAAAGGGGCCCGCCCGGGTGCCCGGGTGGAGGTGGCCTCGCGGGGCGGGGAGGCAGGCCGGCGAGCTCGGGAGGAAGAAGGGGACCGGCGCCTCCCGCCCCCGGGGCTGCCTGCCAGCAGCCGCAGGGCGAGGCTACGGCGCCCGCTGGCGTCGCTTTCGCTCTCCCGGTCGCCCGGGGTTCGGGCCTGGCTGGGCGGGCCGGGTGGCGCGCGGGGCCGGGCTCCGCTTCCCCACTTTTCCTCCCTCCCTCCCTCCTCCCGGGGCCGTCCCGGGCGGCTGAGCCAATGAGCGGCGAGAGGAGGAGGGCAGCGGGAAGCGGAGCGCGCGGGGCCGCGGCCCTCCTACCGCGCCCGCGGCCGCCGCGCCGACGCCAAGTTTGCGCCCCGGGAGTTTGCGCGCGTCGCGGCCCCGGGCCTGATCGCTCCGTCCCGGCGAGGGAGGCGGCCGCGCGTGCCTGGGGCAGCCGCCCGCGAGCACTCGGGCTGGAGGACGGCGAGCGGGGTGGCGCGGGCTGGGGCCGGGGCAGCCGCCTCCCGAAGATGCAGGATGGCAGCAGAGCCGCCGTCCAGCCTCTCCTACCGCACCACGGGCTCCACCTGCCTGCACCCGCTCAGCGAGCTCCTGGGCATCCCGCTGGACCAGGTAAGCGCGGGCGGCCTGACCGCGGCGGGGGCGGGGGGCGCGGGGACCCTCCTCCCGAGCCACTGCGGGCTTGCGGGCTGGGGGCACATCTTAGCCACAACGCGCCCCCACCCCAAGCAGACTTCATAGCTACACACACTCGACAGGTGGGCTTTTTTCCTGACATGATGTTTTTGTCTTGTAAACGAGAAAAAAAAAATCGGTATACCCTGCAGGACAGGTTCAGATGAACTTTTTTTTTTCTTTTTGAGGTTTTGGGTTGGCTCGTTTCCTGTAACCAGGTTCTAAATGTGATAAATGAATCAAGTGTTTTTTTTTTCCCCTCCCACCAGTGTCGTGGAGTCCTTATTATTTTTAATTTAGATAACTCTACTTAAAAGATAAGCTTGATTAGTCTAAGCTCTTGGCCTGTATAGCTGTGGAACGGAGACTCGGGTTTTAGACTTTGGCGGTGAACCTTTTCAGATCGGGGGTGACAGTTATTTGTCATGTGCGGTATCCATCGGAAAGAGAAGAGTTGCGCAAGAACACTGTGGTTTTCCGAGGGGCTTTCCTTGACTCAGTGGGCTTATCCTTGAGGTCCCAGCCTCCTGAGTGAGTTCGGTTAGCGGGAGAAGAGAGGCACGTGGAAGTTGGTTGGACCGTCCAGGAATCGTCTGCTACTATTAGAATAGAAAAGGGCAGTAATTCCTGGTAAGAAAGCTGCCTGAGGGTTGAGGCTGTCTTACTCATTTTCTTGTCTCTTTAGGTGCTGGAAGCTAGATCTGCTAGGTATTTACAGTGAGTCAGTAAATACACGTTGATTTAAATGGAATGGGGGGGTGGAGTGGGCGGGCTGGCCCACTGCCTTCTTAATCTGTTTCATACTGAGTTTTGCTTCGGGTTTCTTCCTTTGCTTTTTACTGATTTTTTTTTTCCTTTCTTTTCCAAATGGGAGTGTACCCTCCCGCTGCCCTCTCCTCTCAACATTCCTTCGGCAAGGAGGAAGTGAGAGCTGGCTGTTTGCCTTAGTCAGATACTGTTTACTGAGCCACGCTTCTACCTGGCTCCCTCCAAGGATGCATGGGCAACTCCACCTCTCTCTCCCCAGTCATTTGCCTGCCGCTCAGTTGCAAAATCCAGAAAGCTAACAAATTGGGAGAGGTATCAGATGCTAGCTGGTGCTTCTGTAAGTTACTCTTCAATTTGTAGTGAGAAAGGGATGGGGAAAAGCAGAGAGATACTAGCAAATTCTTTTTCTCTGAAGCTACCCTAACTCCCAGCTGAATTCCCTTAAGGGGTGTGTGTTTTGTACTTAACCCCTTCAGCCCCACCCCTACCCCCCATCAGAATTTATTTTAATTGCATTTTCTGTTTTAAGCTGTTTGGCACTGCTACAGAGAGGAATCTAGGGAGGCTTTTTGTCTGGAAAGGAGTAGTTGGGGAACCCCGACAAGCCTGGGAGGTGCTCTTGAGTGCTTTTTTTTTTTTTTTTTTTTTTTTAAAGATTTTATTTATTTATCTGAGAGAGAGGCAGTGAGAGAGCATGAGCGAGGAGAAGGTCAGAGGGAGAAGCAGACTCCCCGTGGAGCCGGGAGCCTGACGCGGGACTCGATCCCGGGTCTCCGGGATCATGACCTGAGCCGAAGGCAGTCGTCCAACCACCTGAGCCACCCAGGCGTCCCTTGAGTGCTTTTAAACTGCATCCACCCCCTTCCCAGGTTCCTGGATTTCTGTCAAAGGAACCCTGTTTTTAATTTATAAGAAGAATAAAAGAGCCTTAAGGAAGTTTAAGGCTGGAGAGAAAGGGATTTCTGGGAGAAACTGAAGGAGAAATGTGGGTGATTCGCAGGTAGGAGCCAGGGAGATCTCTTTGATCCTCCCATGGTTCCAGCAGGCTCCCTCCGAGTGACTCTTGGTGGAGAGAAGCACGTATAGGGCAATGCCCCAGATCGCTCATTTAAGGCCTGGAGAAAATCCCAAACCATAAATAATATGGTTTGAGGATAAATTGTGGCTTGGGAATTTGGAAGCTTGATGTGTTTTTCTCCCTCACTCTTTCAAGGGCTTTTTAAGGTCTTGATGTCTTAGACCTGCTCTGCCAGTAAACTTCTTTTGTGACTGCCTGCTGGTATTGGACCTCTAAGAGCCCCGCTGTCCTCAGGGCTAAAATCAGATCTACGTATTCGAGGTGGGAAATTTTATGTAGTTATAAAATACTCTACATCTGAAAGGTCCTTCATTCACACAGGGTCCCAGCGGGCAGCAGATTTTAACTCAACGGTTTGCAATGAAGAAACTTTAATGAGCTACTTAGAGGGATATGGGCAGCATTCAGGGGAGGTTCAAGTACCTAAACCTGGAGACAGAGGGGGAAGGGGGGGTATTCTGTGGCCATTGCCCTGTGAGAGCCGAGTCCAGCCCCTGCTGGGATGCCAGTGGGAAGCAGAGCGAAAACCACAGCCCTACTCTTCACCCCACAGCCCTTACGATTCTTGCCTGTTACCCACAGTAGTCAGACGCTGCCCAGGGGTGGCTGGCCTGGGTGCCTGGGTAATGTGGTCTACAGACGCTCCACCTGTGGCCCAGAACTTGGAAGAGAAAGGTAGAGCCAGATCTGGAGGACGGTCCAAGGACAATGGCACAATCCATAATAAATGTTTGCTTCTGTCGCATTGAAGAGTGACTTGTTATTGGCTGGCAGTATGCTAAAAACGATAAAACACGTACTTCTGGGTACTTGGTAGCTCTTCATATGTCCCTGGAAGACACTGACTCTTGTCCCCCCATCTTAACATTTCATGCTCATACTTGTAATTTCTGAATTGAAAGCGTTATCGAGAATGTCTTTGGCTTCTGGGTGTCTCCAAGTGGGGTAGCTCATTATTTGCAAAAACTGAAATGTCTGCTGAGCCTTCTACTACATGACTGAAGAACTCTTTTCTTTCTTTCTTTTTTTTTTTTTAAAGATTTTATTTATTTATTTGAGAGAGAGACAGTGAGAGAGAGCATGAGCGAGGAGAAAGTCAGAGGGAGAAGCAGACTCCCTGTGGAGCCGGGAGCCTGATGTGGGACTCGATCCCGGGACTCCGGGATCATGACCCGAGCTGAAGGCAGTCGTCCAACCAACTGAGCCACCCAGGTGTCCCTGAAGAACTCTTTTCTTATTTTTCATTTGCTCCTTTCGTTTGTCTGTTCTGTGAGCTCGTGGGGGAAGCTTGTGTGGGATCGTGAGGAAGAGTCTATAGTTTTAATTTCCAAGGACTTCACTGGTCTGACATCCTCCTAAAGATGTTACATGTAAAGTCTCCTCTTTACTTAGAAACGAGTAGAACACAGAATTCAGATGCAGAGGGTAGGAAATGAATGATGGCATAGAAGCCCCTGCTGGTACTGCACAGATGAGTGTGTTGGAAGTTGCATTTCCAAAACCACCGGTCTCTGTCTGCCTAGCAAGTGGGGTGCTCTGGTAACTGGTAGGATTATTCAGAGAGGAAGCTTCACTCACCGGGATAAATTAGATAAGAACTTTTTCTTTTTTTCTTTCCCATTTAGAGGGACTTGGGGAGCAAAGGATCAGTGTTTTACCTTATTTTTCAAGTCATCTGCTCATGCCTTCTTGATTTGGTTGAGGAGCAAGTCGTGGTCTGCCTTTCAACTAACCATAGCTTTCAAAATTTGCGAGACTGATTTAGCCACCTTTAGCCACCATCATGGACGGATGTTGTTGACCTTGTTAATTTGCGAGGTGTGTGGTCATATCCTAGGAGTTGTGAAAGCTGAGGGAGAAACCATTTGCTGGCTTAAGGAATTTCCAGTTAAAATGGGAGGGGGCGGGGAGCTCTGGATGTCAAGGCTGTTTGGACGCACAGGTACCCCAGACTTTTGTGTTTTTGGATGAAGTGTCAATTCATTGTTGAATTAGGATTCCTTGTCTTGGTTTCATCCTGCCGTCTCCCCAATGGAATCAGAAAAAGGGGTAAGGGAAAAAATAGCCAAGACAGAAGAACTCAGGAGATGATTTTGAGATTAAAGGAGCAAAAGTTTAGGGACATCTGGGTGGCTCAGTTGGTTAAGTGTCTGCCTTCAGCTCTGGTCGTGATCCCAGGGTCCTGGGATCGAGTCCTGCTTCAGGCTCCCTGCTCAACGGGGAGCCTGCTTCTCCCTCTGCCTCTGCTGCTTCCCCTGCTTGTGCTCGCTCTCCTTCTCTCTGGAATAAATACATAAAATCTTTACCAAACAAAAAAAAAACACCCAGCAAAGGTTTAGGACAATTAACGTAACTTGTGTTACAGTTTAAAAGGCTCAGTGAACGATGACCTGCTCTAAAGACCTAGCATTTCTTTACTAACGGTGAGACCAGTAGTGAGTTTCGATTATTCCACTGGGGCCTTTGACCACAAGGTTTCTTGCCTGGCCTGGAGCTTTTAGTTACCGGTTGGTTCCTTGTCCATTCTTGGAAAGCCCAAACGTCATGGCCCTTCTCACCCAAATCTTGCCTTTGGTTCAAAGCTCAGCCCACATTCCACACTTATTATTCAGTCAATTAAATATTTATCTAATACTCTTAGTGCCAGGTTCCTGGCCAGGTGGTAGAAATATGAGGAGGAAAAAATCCACGTCCCCGTGCCGGAAAAGCTTCTCTACCAGTAGAGGAGACAAAGGACCCGCGTGAGTCACAAGGGCTACGTACTCAGGAGCTCCTGCCGGAGGTGACAGAGGTTCGTAGATGGTGCCTGGTGGAACCCAGAAGGGAAGGCCAGCTACAGGACATGCTGGACTCCTGTCGAATTTACTTTACCGTTGACACGCTCCACATTTGACCCTCAGTAAGCATTACCTTCTGTTGTGACCCAGCTTGCTGTGTGTATATGCTGAATTTCCAACTAATTTAAAGACTCCCGGAGATAGAGATTTTATCCCTCCTTGTGTTCCAAGGAAGTAGTAGGTACTCAATGAGTGTGTGTCATTGGTAACAGTGATGATTGGTGCCAGTGATAATGATACGCCTTATCAAACTTGAGCATGTGGAAGTTTGTTTTTAAAGCAGACAGATTGGCCTTTGTAGGGGCAAGGGTCCTTTGCCTACCCCACTCCTCCGTGGACACTGCCTCCAGGTTGTACCCTTGGGTTTCTGACTTGAGCAAATTTCTCCTCACCTTGGGGCTTTCCAGTCCATCCCAGCTCGGGATGGGTGTGGACATATGGTAGGCCATAGACCATCAGCCCTGCAGAAAGCTACTTCAGTTTTCTTTGGGCCTCAGTAGTTCCTGCAAAGTCAGGTCCAGCCTCCCCTTAATCTCCCCACCGTTGTCTGATACTGAAAAGGGTTGGCTAGCAGGAGAAAGATAATTTGGTGAGACTGCAAACACCTGCAGAGTTTCTGCTGTGATCCCCAAGAA